>JAUJYS010006418.1:0-10334 GCA_033995665.1 Melogona broelemanni | reverse complement strand
TCTGCCGGGAATCGAACCCGGGACCACCCGCTTAGTAGTCTATGATTATAGCCACTGTACCACGGGGGCCGCACATTCACAATTTTCAAACTAGATAAATAACAAACAACTGTCACCATTTTTTGCGACTAATTCCTTGTGATTTTCTAAAAGTTTAAGCCAGAGAAAAAATAATCCTTCCAAGTTTATCGAACTTTTCGCGATTTTCATTTGTCTTCAATGAAACGTCCTAATTCCTTGAACGTTCCTTAAAAAAGGAACAATGACTTTCCAACGTTCCTTTCTAGAAATAGTAAAGAGGACGTTTCATCGTTCCTACTAAATATAGTAAAGAGGTCGTTCCATCCTTACTTTCTAAAAATAATATAGAGGACGTTCTAACGTTCCTCAGAAAAATAACGAATTTCTTTGAACGAGATGTTCCTTTGCCGTTCCTCCAACACCGGGTTTTCACCTTCTTATCGTAACACCAGACTAGTACTGGGTTCAGCATGGGTGTACGAATATGCGTGTACTGAGTGGCGCTTGGCAAAAAAATGTAATCAATCTAGCCCCACGCCACGCATCCAATCAGTAAGCTCGCTCTGCGGCGCTGTTGAAATAACCAAATTTATATTCATGTTCCCGCTCTCTGATTAATATTTCTATCCCTAAGACTCGCATTAACGAAGTAATTTAACTTTTTTACGGCCTCGTGCTCGAGCTCTTCAATCTACGGCACCGGATAGCCCACTACAAAAAAAAAACGACATCAACCGAGCAGAACGTGGGCCATCGGGTCAGAAACACGGAGACACACGTATATGTCTTATCGCTATCTACACCTGTCTATACTCGAGTATGTTTCCTCACTGATGGGTCTGTTATTTCCTAGAATAAAGATTACAGTACACGTTGAAATAGCGAGACACTGCCGTTTTCCTTGGACGGAAACCAAATTTTGCCCGAGTCGAAATCCGGTTTGGTTGGCGAGGAGAGAATTTAAAATTGGATAGGTATTGGGTTCGTAATTATTCGAAAATGACGATCAATATAAAAATATTAGCCACCGCGTGTTCTTTTATTTACTCGTATTATAAAGATGGCTGTAACTATAAATTAAAATTATTAGTCATACCAGACTGATTTTAACGATGTCTGAAAGTTCAGAGTGTTGAGAATTGAATAGTAATTCGAATCAATTTGTCGTAATAAAATGCATGTTTTGCGTAGCCTTGATGATCACTTGTGAATTTTTGTTACAATTGCTACTATGATTTTCTTTTTATCGTTCTATTGTATATGTGGTTGGGTGAATGATTATTTAATTTGAATTCCCTTCCGCTTGTCTTTAATTTGTAAACACGGCTACTAGTGTTTTCATGATACATTGTAGCCTAAGCAATACGAACCAGAATAGCTGTAGTTAATCTTAGTAGGTCAGTTAGTTTCGTGTTGGAGCCGGGAATGAGTTTGGACGAAACCTGAGCGTCGAAAGTAAACCGGGCTCTGACTAGCGGTATATCTGGGGGAAAAGGCGGTTGGATTTGTAATCGCTCTGTTGTCTGCGAAGAACACCAGTAATATATATATATATGTGTGTGTGAGTGTTTTCGCTTTATGGATGGCTCTCTGCCAAAGTAGGCCCCCATTTTGTCCGAATTTGCTTCTACATGAAACTGGAGACTGATTAAGCTCGTTAACTGTTTTCTGCAAAAGGGGACTGGCGCCATGCCACGCCCAGAATCATCATTCATTTGGTACTTTTTCCATGTGGCATGCGTCGTTACTGAGAATAGAACAAATTCACATTTTTAATCTTCGAGGAATATTTAATTTATATACATGTTTAATCTAACTTTTAATTTATTTTGAATAGCACACTCTGATTTTGCCTTATACATTATATCATTATTATGTTATAATATTTTGAAAATCTTACAGAAAATAAAACTAAACCGATAACTAAAATATTTTCAACTCCATCTGGCACCACCATTTTACTAACATTTCAAGCACTATAATCTTAGACGTATTACTTGATCGAATTAAAAAACTGGTCAAGTTGATCGAACAGGGTATAATAAAAATTATGCCCTTCGCTGGTCATAATCAATTATTACGCTTGAATTCATATACTTAGTTTTCCGAATGTTGTAGCAGTAAAATTTAAGATAGCATCATCATTTCCATGTGTTTATAATGTAATAGTAAAATTACTGTGCATTTATTGTCAAAATAACTGTGCATTAGCGAATTATAATTTTTCAAATTTTTATACTGATCTTGGTCGTGAAGCGTCGCTAGAAAAATACTTGGATTTCCCTCACCCTGACAGCAATACTCCGAGCACATCTAGTTCTGTGTACGATTAATATGGAGATGTCAGATCCGTATACGTCGGCGATATGTAAAAAAAATATATATATATATGAGGCGGCTTATGTGTTCGTATCTAGGCGCACAAATTCTCATGTACATTACTGCTTGCGCTCAAATTTCCCTGTGGAATGCTTTTGCAAGTTAGGTTTTTTTTTTGCTTTCGTTTCCAGCGAAAGGGCATGGCCGTGCACATTTGCACTTATATGACATTGTATACCAGCGCTTTTATTATGTACTCGTATTAAACAGGTGGGCGGGTGCGCATACACACATTCGTATAATAGGTGACGATAACTTTTTCTCCGTGTGTACCTATTTTGGCATAGGCCTATCGGTGGCGTCGGTCGTGACGAGGAAAGATAAATAACGACACTTTCTAGGCGTTTAAATACTAAAATATGTAATACGACCAGCGTATTCCACAAGTCCAGAAATTCAAATAGGTCGTTGTTTTAACAATTTCTGGTAAGTTTTACAGCATTAGTTTCGATTAAAACCTTATACTTCTTCTATGTTTCTTTTGACTAATTTCAGGAAAGATTTTTGTAGGAAAACATCGTGACCAATAATAGAACAGAACCGTTACACCATTAACTTCTGTGTTTCAATATCTTGAATAGATCAGAAACGCTGCAAAATGCAATATGTGCTGTACATAGTTAAGTTTGTACAGTGGAACGTGCTTCTCAGAACTACTGATTACTCTGTATATGTTCCTATATAGTTAGGAAAAAAATACAAAATGATTTACATTATTTTTACACTTTTACTGAGTCGAATTCGCCATTGGATTATCATGCATGCAATACCGTCAATAACTCAATAGCACTGGCGGAATTCTACTCATCCTTTCAGTCGTATATTATTTTTTTTTTGCGAAAACTATGGCGTTATTGGTATAGCAGATAACTACGTCTCAAAAATGTTTTTTTCTTGTTCTGTGAAATTCTTTGAAAGCTCAAGTTTCGTAGTAGAAAAAAAGATGCGTTTTTTATAAACTATAAAAGGACCTTATTTTTGTACAGTAGGGTCTACAGGTTTCTGTTGAGCACAAGTATTTTCAATAGAGCTGGGAATGGTAATCGAGGGTTATCGTTTTTAACCAAATACGAGTACATTGCCTCTTTGAATTTTAAATGGCAAAAAACATAAAAAGGTAACATGAAAGATGATCTTTTGAGGCTGATAAGATAATTTTGCGGGAGCTCCTGTTGCTAAATTATCTATAGGTTAGTGGTGCCATCTTCTGGCGGGATGTGAAAGCAAAATTGGATTTTTTGCCGTTGAAGTGGATTTTTTGAATTCTCGGTTATGCTCTTGTGCTTCTTCGTTGATTGCAGGGCGACCATTTTTGTCATTAAGATTCTGGTGGATACAAGTTCTTTGATTTCTACAGAGATTTTGCATATAGCCCATTAATTATTTTTCAAACTATTTAAAACGTTTATATTAATTACGTATTTTTTTGGGAAAAAAAAAAAGAGAAAAAAAGCAACAAATGATGGCAAGCAGATACATTGTTCTACGTACATCGTTTATGTGGAAACAATTCTCATACACCGATCGAGACACTTTCAGTTGAAGTCAATTCAATCCCGTGTTTCCAAATGGATGGACCAGTGTACGGCCAATGAAAAAATGGCGGACGTTTCTTGGCAGATTGGTTTAGCGGGTGGAAGCGAGAAAAATGGTGGTGTCGTGAAAAATAAAATAATAAAAAAGTCCCTGCATCGATCACCAAAAGTATCGAGTAGGGAATGAAATGAGCTACGGTGAAAAGCTAAAATGTATCAAGGGGTGAATTGGAGCGAGAGGGAACAAAAAACTCATGATGCACACCCGCAGTATAGCGAGTGATTAGTTTTATGCAAAATCCATAGAACGGCCGTTATGCAATACTTGGAAAGTGAGTCTGGCGTGATGAAAAAAAATTCGCGTCTGTATAAATATGCGAAGGAAAAATGTGCGCGGGGCCTGCCGAGTATTCTACAGGGGAAAGGTGAAAAATCAAGTTGGACTTAAACCTCTATTCTCGGCTGTGGATCTATGCCGTGCACGGAAACACCGTTCTCAGTTAAGTTGCCAAAATAGCGAACAACAATTAGACTTCAATTTTCAATATAACCTACATTGTAACGCAAGAAGTAAACATGCAAGTAAAGTATTTTTTTTTTTGGCAATCAATGATTGTCATCACTGAAGTGACTCACAATAGGAGCTTATATACCCCTTTAAATCTCCTTGAAAGAGGAACACATTTTCACCGGTACCTCGGGATCGAATAACGATTGCCCGAACCGGAAATCGAACGCGGCGCACATTGTGGATGCTACATCCCTGAGTTGCGACGACCGCACCAATTAAAACGTTAACTTTAAACGATTCTGCGTCGCATCAAATTTAGGATAATATTTAAATGACTTCAAAACATTTATACAGTATTTATAACATTTGTAGAGTAAGTACAAGTAGTACATTTTTTCAATAACAATAACTGACGTGCTTTG
Organism: Melogona broelemanni; assembly: GCA_033995665.1. Classification (NCBI taxonomy): domain Eukaryota; kingdom Metazoa; phylum Arthropoda; class Diplopoda; order Chordeumatida; family Chordeumatidae; genus Melogona; species Melogona broelemanni. The sequence continues at coordinate 5,466 of JAUJYS010006418.1, read as the reverse complement.
AAGAGAATTTCATCAAGTTATCGCTTTGATAAGATATTCGTATTTTCTTCTAACAGCCAGGGTTATCATTTCATACTGAGAACGTCTGTAAACGACAAAATATCAACATCAATAATATCAATAATTAAATGCAATGACAATTCATGCTGCAGGCTTGATCAAGTCAAGCATGATCATTTAAGAAAGCCGCCTGGTCTTATCTCAACCCCGAACAGTCAAAGATCGCGCTGATAAACTGTTCTCAGTCTGGCTTTGTGGATGTCGGGTGGTGGGTGGTGGGTGGTGTTCGGAGGGTCGACGCCGTTAAACGTGGGGGGGGTAATCATATTTGCATGGTAACGACAAAAAACTTTCACTTTTGACAGCCCTTTGGATTAATGAGTCTTTGTAGGCTCGTAATGAAAATTATCATACGGCCAAAGTGATGGGGGTGAAGTTTGGCGAGTGGTACTCTCTCTTCCTCTCTCTCTCTTTCGCTCGTGCAGGATCACACACCGGAATTACTTACTTAGGGCGGGGGCGCCATATTAGACACCGTAGGCGCCGAACATACATTTTTTTGTGCGCTATCCGACGCTTGATGTTCAACGCCGGAAGGGCGTATAGGGATATCGGCGATGCGGGATCGGATGCAGCGGTGTGTAAACTGTGGTACGCGCGTTCCATTAAGTACTACTGCAACATTAGTTGTGATAGTGAAAAACGCATCGGAATCCAAGAATCTGAGCTCTCTCAAAGAATCGAACGAGAACTTGGAACCATGACTCCGAATCCGTTAGCAAATTGATTTTGGCATGCATTATTTCTACGAGGCATAATGCGTGCCTAAAGTCCATACCAGCGATACTAATTAAAGTTAAAAGATAATGCAAATTATGGTCGACGAAGTTCAACCCCCTCTGGTGCGGCGGCGATCACTGGTTCGATTCCCGATCCTCGTTCCCCGGGTACTGGTGAAAATGTGCCTCTACAGAGTACATTGCGCAAGCGTTTAGAGGGCCACACAATATCCTGCAGTATTTTTCACTTCAGTGACTGACAGTCACAATTTTCTTTTTAAACACGAACGACTACAAGCTATCGAATGCTAAAGAAGGGATCGTGCCGAACGCTGTGTTGACTCGAGAAATACGTGTAATGTGGTGTTAAGGAAAGTCGAAAGTTTGATCACTACTGGGATAGCAGGGGTGGGGAGATGAAGGAGGGGTGGGGGAGTTAAAAAAGACGATGGGCTGGTGGAGGAGGTTGTAGACAAAGAAAGTTGAAGAGAGGGTTTCAGTCCGCGACGATATCATCATTTTTTATGGCAGGCTCCGTCAGGTTCATTTTTATAAACTACACCTAGTAGACTAGACGACGATTGCTTGTTCGTATGAGCGTTGTCTCTATTTACGGCTTGGGTCTATTCACCGTACGTACACAGTTTGGTGGGAGGGCTGCTAAACTTGATTGCGTTGATACTTTAGATTTGGAGGAGGAGAGAGGAGGGGGAATCGCTGGCAGATGGATGGCAGTAGATTTGCATTTTTCAAATGTGCGGTCTGTGAGACGATGGAGCAGCGGGCGTTTTCACATATACGTTGAATTTGTTCCATCATGGACGTCACATTTAACGGTATACTTTGAATAACGCCATAAAAAATTATTTTTACTTATATTTTAGAAGTGAAGCACAAAAACTAGAGTATACCGTTTGGAATAGACCATTTGCTATAACGCACAGAAATCCTAATAATTTCTTGCTTTTTTAAACCATGATGTAGATGGTAAATGAGGTAGCTTCCCGGCACTACACGTGTGTAATGTGTGATTGCTAAGTTACTAAGACGACCCAAAGGTGATTTGTTTTGTTACGTTCGCTAACAGGCCTTTTCGCTTGGAAGTGATGTGTGGTGCGGTGGTTTCTGCGACGGGACAACCACTCCAGCGAAGCAGGTTCAAACTCGGGGGATATCTTTGGATTTTTTCGGAATTACCAAAGCTTCCCCGTAGACCGATTTTAAACTTTTGTTCAGTATAGCTTTTCATGCTTTTGTTAAGTTGAATTAAGTTCTTCAGTTCAAGAACAAGTTTGACGTGAGAATTTTTTTTGCAAAAATATATCAATTGATAAAATAAATTGTTAGAACAACGATCTTACATTTAATTGTTTGTATTTTCACGTGTTTCCAGGTCACTGAATTTATATTTATTTTCCGTTATAGTCGAAGCACTTCCGGGGGCTCACTCATTGATTTGAGCTGCGATCACCGGCATGCAGGCCGTCGTCAACGGTAAATTATAGATGAAGCCTGTACAGGGGGCGGTATAACAGCCGTCCGCAGTTTTAGTGTGGGAGGGGGGGGGGGAAGCATTACACGTCTTACATTGTGTGTGTGCGTGATGCGCGCTATTAAATGAACCTGAACAGGATTGTTGTGCTGATTTACGACAACGCATGCACAGCCGCTGCGAAGAAGCCTATATTTTATGCACGGCAATGGCGGAGGGGGTTGCGCACGGGACTGTGGTTCTAAGCCGGCCCAGATGCAAGGTACCCACGGCATACGGTCCAACGTCGCCCTCCCCCTCAATGTCTCTCTTTACACTCGTGCGCTAACCCTAGTTCCGCGTAATGTCTCCGAGAAATGCGTTTAGCCAAATAGCAGTCTGTTTTATACAATAGGTTTAGTCACCCTGTATGGTGGAATTTATTCGGTATTCGTATTCAAGTAGAATGATGATCCAATGGCATCTACGAACACGTAAAATCATTTGTTTGCCTAAGCACGAGAAAATGTAAGCATTTTTGTCAACTTTCTGAAACATTCGTTCCGAATTTTCATATTATTAATAGTTTACCATTTTTTTCATTTAATTTACAATTAATTGACACGCATATTTGATCAGAGTCTTTAGGATGAGTTGCAAATTGCCTCTAGAATTTGTTTCTTTCAAGACTTTATTCTTGTTTGCGCTCTAAGCCATCTTTTTATTATACTCGTATCTATTAAAATATTTTAGAATATACCGTTTGAAGACATGAGAAGATTGATCAATGAGTAATACATTTTAATTCATTAATTTAAGTTTACAGTATATCTAATAGTTTATCGAAACAGTTTTGGTTTTTAAACAAAACAAATTTTATTTTACTTTTTATACGCTCACAAAGACAAGCTACAAGCCGAATATCTGAGAGGGGTTATCCATGACCTTTGACGGGGTCATCCGTTGTGGAAACGAGGAGTAATAAGGTGTCGGTGAGGGAGGAAATGGAGGGATAAAGATGAGCGACAGAGGAAGGATGGAAGGTGGTGGTGGGGGAACGACAGGATTATTAGGTTGCTCCATTGGAAAGCAGAAAAAGGGAAAATCGGACGAGGGATGCGACTTTGGTCAGAACAATCTGCACCACTAGGTGAAACGGCTTGGTAAAACCTAATCCCCCAACTCCGCGCTTCTTGTTCTTCCGAAAACAAATTACGTGGAAGTTATTATCAGTGTTGCCGGCGCTAGTGCCGAGAGTTGGCGGCTTTGCGCGCTCGGCATCTCTCTTCGCTCTACGCAAGAGAGAGAAGAAGCGAGGATTGAACGAACGAGAGTCAGAGCGTAGGCAATCACTCTCATCCAAAATTAATTATCCGATCAGCGTAGCGGAAAGTAGAGGCAACTGTTTTTGGAGCGCGGTGGCGGGCTCGTGGCCCCCTCCAGCATATCCGAACGACTAACACCTATAAATTCCTGCTGGAGCGAAATAAGCGCGGCGAATGTGGTGCCCGACTATAAATCCTCCTGGGACCACCGTGAATCCATTTAATTGGCTAACGAAACTCAGATTAAATGCGTATTTTCCACTAATAGATGAATTTCGATAGATTTAAGTCATTTTTACAGTAGGCGGTGAATGAGCTGTGAAAATTAGAAATTTTCCATATTTGCAAAGATTTTTTTTAATTGCTGTATTTTAATATTTCGGACGTTTTTCTTATATAGAAATAGCGTAAATTAATTAACTTCAATTAGTTTTTTCATTTTAATTCAATATTGTGTATGTGAATGCAATAATTTCACAACAATTCCGAAATACCATCTCATCTTATCTCAAAATTTTAAGAATTATTTATACTTTTTAAAATATCATTTTATTTTGATTTCTTTTGTATAATTTGCCTTCCTTTAACTTTTTGGCAGTTGGTCTTAAATTGATCTGTGAATACAGCATTTTATTCGAGAACGATTGTGCCATAAATCGATTGCTGCATTTCTCTTGAACTTGATTAAACTTGATAAAACAAAAACACCCTTCTGTTCATATACAGTATACTCTTTGAGAACTGAGAATGAACAGTCACCGTATTGTTTATGGCGTGACGGTACACGGTGAATAAAGCATACAGGAATCTCAACAACAGTTCTAGCAGATTACACCCATGCGAAAGTCTGTAGAAGTTTCCGGGTCGTGCCGACGCCTGATTAGTCCGGTAACGCGCTCTCGCTCTCGCCTCCCATTGGTCCCGCATTCCCACGCACGTGCTGGAAACGGTTTCAATCAGTACACCGATAATGCGAATAATTCCCAGCAGGTCCGTTGTTGTTGTTATTGGGTGGCTCATTGCAGCGAAACTGTCGCACGTCCACCTTTATTGCATCAATGGAATTGTCACCTGAGATCAGCAGCTTGATCCAAACCATTGGACAGAACCTAGCTTGAAAATATTTCAGGTAAAGTAGCACATGTAAGCAAAATGTTTCAAGCTAATTCAAAAGTGGACGTCTTGAGACTATCTCCTAAGAAAAAGGACAAAAAGCCACAAATTATAATCATGTGCCAAACTTTCTGTTCTCGTAACATTTGTATGATTTCACTGCAGACACTGATGAAGGGAAAATTTTATTATTTTTAATTTCTTAAATTTGATTGTTATGTTGCTTAATTATTGCTTATAAATTTAAATTATTGGGACAAAGAAGATTAAAAAATGCTTATATAAATTGATCAGTTAAATATAATTGATTATTTAGATAATTATTATATTATTTAGATAATTGTTTGTCTAGTAATAATCTGCAATTCACACGTACCCAGCTAAATTTAAGGAATATCTGAACAATATAAAATTTCCCTTTTCGTTCTTCCATGCAAACTTCCTTTTGTCCTTTTGCGCACATAAGTTACAAATACCCAATTTTTTAATATACACAATTTTTAATATACGCAACCGCATGCGTAGCTAAAACACCACCATAACTTTATGGAAAGATGTGAAACGCTTCGTCGAATATAAGACGCCCCGAGTGTAAAGGTGGTATATCACTAGGCGAATAATGGCGGCGAATGCAGCTGAAGCGCGCAAATTACAGCAGCTCATGAATTGCAAAATTGCAACTGCACGTGGGCTGCGAATGTATACGCAGCTAATTCGCTGGCTCCTGGCGACTAGATTTGAACATGTTCAATTCTATTCGCCGCGAATGCATTCGCAG
>JAUJYS010006417.1:0-10335 GCA_033995665.1 Melogona broelemanni | reverse complement strand
TGTTCTAGCCATTAAACGTAGACCTAACCGCGGATTAGGACCTCGAAAGGACGGTAATTATTTTTAATTTTTTTTCACACGAGAAACTATAAAATTTGAAAAAAAAATGTTTTGTGGGTAACTGCTAATTTTAACACCCGGCATCGATAATTGGGTTTAGCTTGTGCCAGCTTTAGTCAGCTGATGTTGAAGAAAATCTAATATTCGATTTAAACACGTTTCTAAGTTTGGTTTTTCAAAAAAAAAAATTATAAAATAACTGTCGTGATGAGTTTGATAGAAGTTTTAATCCGTAGTAACATTTACCATTTCGCATGCTAGCATTTCTTTTACAACTGAAATTTTATGCAATCTTTCTTAAAACGAGTTACGTGTACTTGAAACAGTTGCTATGTGTCTTCCAAGACTAGGAGACGTTACTTTCACGTTCTGTTTTGACAACATCAATGTCAACAAACAAACAATTAGTGTTCAGAGTTATTTTATGCTGACATCTTGTTTCGCGCGCAGTGCTGACAGATGGCGTTTACGTTTCCCGTATTTTATTTTTCGCTACAAGCCTCGACTGACAATTAAACCGAACCTTGAGTGGTTTGAGTTCCGCGTTCTTCTCGCGTAGTCAACGTTTACATTGGCTAAAAATAAATCGTTACTGGCATCGAACCGGTGGCTCTATTTCTAGCCTTTGCCACGTTTTAAACTGCCAAATTTTTGTTCAGAACTGCACTTGCACTGGCGATTCGATCGTGATTTTACATTTTGATATAAAGAATTCCAACATATTTCCGTGTCCTGGATGCTTTTCACTGTTGGCGTCATGATGGGCATTGGCGCTATGGTTTGTTTTCTGAAGTTGCTAATTTTCATTGGCAATGAGTGAATTTCAAGTTGTATTTGACACCATGGTTGCAAGGGGTCACTGACAAGGTCATGGTGAACATAACTTTATTGAACAAATTTCGTAACTACGCACGCATTTACACAAAACAAAATGGGAGCGGGGGACATTTTCAAAACAAATCGTGAAGAACAGTAGGCCCACGGTTTCAAAACTCTAGGTTAATAGCTCTATCCTCTAATATCTTAATTTTATCCCAAATGGTCGAATTAGTTGAAATTGCGCCTATAGTGGTTTTTGTCAGTTTTTTTTTTAAGTTAGCACCAGCTCAGTTTTCTGCCGCGTTGCCATTTAATGTTCTTGTAGCAACTGCCTGGTAGAATTTACATTTGTGATACGATCCTACATAGACTCCCGTCAATCTACTTTCCGACTAGAATTAAATTCTCGTATCGCCTGCTTATCGCAATTTAATCACATTTCCTATTGGTTTACACAGTCTTCCGCATTGCCATTTTTTTCTTTACTGTTTTTCACTGGCATGTGTTGGTGATTTTTGTTTTGTGTCCTCACGTTTCGCGTGGATGTCGTTTATTTTTCATTCGTGGTTTTGCAAAAAAAAATTGTCTCGTTTATTTGTGGTTTGTCGTTATGTTTTCTCTCTCTTTTCCATCAAATTTTCCGATTCCCCCTTGGTAACACGCTCCCAAAGAATATATCTTGGTTCTTTGGAGAAAAGCCCGCACCGTGGCTGTGTGTATGTGCAACCTTCCCTCGACGAATACTCGGTCGCCAGTTTTCAAAGTACAACGCGTATGTATTTTTTTGTTTGAAATCCTGCAAAGCTGCAATCGATCGTGAATATATATTCTATTACGTATGGGAACACTCACTGCGAATAATGAAATACTTTGCCAAACTAGCTTGAAGAAAAAAAAAACCAAACTGAAGGAGGGAAAAAATAACCGATGTGACAAAATGCCTCGGGGATCAACTGACGACACATGCATTAACACCTGGGGTTCTGTAGCGATTCGTCGAGAAAAGGTTCCACCGTGAGTGGGTGCGTTGGTCAGGGCACTCCCACAACGTTCGACTGTTCGGCGTCGGCTCCCTTCATTTGGAAGACGCGACCACCGAAAGTTTCGAATCATCAGTTCGATCGTTTGCGCGTGTGTGGACACATGCTCGGGGATTATTCTCGCGTGGCGATCGCAAGAGGGAATGGTCGTGGACACACCGGTCGACGGTGACCCGGCACTCACCTGCCGCCACCCAGGATGGGTCGACTGGCCACGCCGCCGCCCAGCACCCGATGGAAGCGGTCCACCAACTCCGGCAGGTCGTAGGCGATGGCGATGTCCAGCTTGTCCAGCGGGCAGCCCTTGAAGTAGGAGCAGGTGGAGGCCAGCGGCTTGAAGTCGAACAGCGGATGCAGCCGGAAGAACTCTCGGTAGATGTCCGGATCGGGCAGGTCGTAGCGACTGACGTTGGTCAGCGTACTGAGCCCCTCGTAGATGTGGTAATTCTGCGGGTGCTCCACGATGTCGTCGGCTACCACTCGCTTGTTGCTGAAGAATGACTTCTGGTTGTAGTAGGTGTTGAGGTAGCAGTCCACCATCTTGGCGTGATTTCGCACTCGTACCGCGTGACGGCGGGCCTGGGCCACCTTGTGCTCCACGCGGGTATCCAGGGACTCGCGCAGGTCCTCCAGGAGAGCCTCCTCCTGGGCGTCCAGTAGGGTGACGGGTGAGCCGGGCAGGTAGGGTCGGGACCACAGGGAGCCGACGAAGACTGTGGGCGCCTGGGCAGTGGCTAGGAGGGGTGATAGGTTCCACAGCAGAGTGCCCTGTACGCGCATCAGCTCTTGTGGCTTGACGGTGTCAGCTTTGTTGAGCACCAGGCGTACCTGGGACTCGCGGCCCTTGAGCTGGTCGAAGAGGGCTTCCAGCTCTTGACCGATGTCCAGCTTGGTGGGGTCGAACACGATGTAGATGAGGTCGGCGCGGTCGATGAACCACTGAAAGGCATCGTTGAAGGGGTAGGCGCGGTCGCTGGAGGTCTTGCGGTTCTCCAGGATGCCTGGGGTATCCACCACGGTGATCTGGTAATGGATGCGGGTGGAAATGAGATCAGGGAAATGTAAGAATTTTGGAAAAGCCTTTGACCGTTATTTTACGATTTAACTAGTCGTATGGTAGTCTTAATTAGCTTAAAAATATTTATGAAAAGATACCGAGCTGTGTAATGTTCACATTTTTTGTTTAATGACGTTCATGATGACGATTTGTTGACGTTCATGACACCAATTGGAAATTAGCGGACACAGTTCCAGTTGTGAAGCAAGGAAGCAGTTCCTAGGAACCGAACTTTTCCGTTCCGTCCCAACACTGATTTTGGGCATCTCCCCATCTTGCCTACCTTTTGTAAGAGCGGGTTGGGCATTTTCCTGCCACGCAGGCGATCTAGGAATGTCTGTCCAAACTTCTGCAGGGAGGAGAATGCCCAGTCGCCGGCCAGCTGGGTGCCGTCCAGCACCTGTTCGTTGTCGCCGTGCATCACCACTGTGAAGCTGTTGCTGGTTGGCTCGGCACCTGACAGGAACAAAACGTCATTTTTCATCGCGTGTTTTTTTATATCTTAACATTTTTTTATGTTCACTGAGTCATTTAACATTTATTTACTTCGGGATATAATTATGGTGTTCTATTTTTCGGTTATGCATTGAAGGGAAATGTTTCTAGGATGTTTTTATTTTTTGCCACCTGTACAACTGTTATGAATTTAAACTTTTTTTAATTATTTGAAGAGACATTTTTTCTAATTCTCATATTACTCTTTGATACGAGAGTTCGCCTGACGGCTCATCCTTCTTTTCGCCACTCATGTTGAGGAACCTTTGCGGGAAATTTGGCCTCCTTTGAATGCTCACCTGTCTTGAGTGCACTGCGAGAATACTCCGTGCCCAGAAGGTAGTTGATGATGGCAGATTTGCCGGTGCTCCACGGGCCCATGAAGACGACCAATGGCTTGGAAAAGATTTCGGAATCTGAAATCCAATTAGAAGTTCTGTTAAGACAGATTCTGGTTCGACACAACTCTTGTGTTTTTTTTTGTGCAGTGCAGCATCACTTGTCATTATTAGACAGAATGATTTATTGAATGACGAAAATATAAATATGTGGGCACCCCATTTACGAGGGATATTTACACGCTTTGTAAAGGTGAAAAAAAGTTGGTGTATCTCTTACCACCCATCTGACGATTGCTGATATCCTTGAACTTGTAGAGTTGCTCCAGGGGTTTGACTGAGGTTTCGTACATGCGCTTGATCTCCTTGAGAATCTCTTGGGAGACACGTTCCTCCTCCTTGTTCTTGGCAATGTCCTCCTCGCTGAGCTGCAGAATCTCTTCGATTTGCTCTCGGTCTCGCAACAAACCTGGTCCGGCCACCACCGCCTTCAATGATAAAACCAAATATGCTGCCTTTACCACACACACTGACAAAAGCATATCTGGCTATCTCACTAGCTACATTTGCTACCTTTTATTTACTTTACTCTTTCGTCATTTTTATTTCTCTCAACTATTTTAATTTTTTTTGACTGCCATTAGAAAAAAATTATGAGCAAAACATCTTCATTTTTTCTCAAATTTGTGCAATGCTTTGACAATTGAATCCAATTCCACTTCATGACCCACTTTTTTTTTTAATCCTTAACTCTAGCTGTTCACGGTTGTGTCTTGGTGGCAGTTGGATTTTTGTTGAGGTTAAAAATATTTGTAAGTTCAAGCTTATGATTCAGTTTTATATTTTTACAATTTGCGGTTATGTGTATCCAAAAATGTCAGACATTTCTATAAGTTGCCTTATTGGTATTAAATCAAATTCCATATAAAGTGCCCCTCAAACATTACCTAAGCAACGCGAGGCATACAAAATCTCCTGTAGCGATATTCACTACAGTGAGGAAGATGTCGCCATAAAAAGTGTGGCCCCTATAAATTCTCAACCATCAACTTTTAATGTTGCATTTCAAATCTGGTTTGATTGTCTGACCACTCACCTCTTCCTCCTCGTCCTCAATCTCCACTGGTTCCACCTTCTTTTCCTTTGGTACGACCTTGACCTCAGGTTTTTCTTCCTCTTCTTCTTCAACTGGTTCAACTTTCTCTGTGACCTTAACCTCAGGTTCCTCCTCCTCCTCTTCTTCAACTGGTTCAACCTTCTCTGTGACCTTCTCCTCCTGTTCCTCCTCCTCCTCATCATCATCATCCTCAGCCACTGGCACTTCATCTACCGTGGCGGCTGGTTCATCCTCTTCCGGGGTCTCTTCCGTGACCTCTGTCTCCTCCTCTCCCCCGTCAGCAGGTTCTGCCGCCTCAGGAACATGTGCTCCAAGCGCGATGGATGGCTCGGGCTGGCCGGCCACATGGGCATCGGCTGTGGAATCAACAGCACTGTCACTTTCGGTGGCCTGCTCACTATCAGCCTCCTAGGGAAAAAATATTGTGTCATTTAACATGGTAAATTTGTCACAAATGTGGTGACTTTTTACTGGACAAGGATCATAGCTCAGTCAGTGTTGTGAAGGACTGGTGCTTCAGACCAAGTGTTCGATTCCCAGCTCAGACTCTTTTTTATTTAATCTGTTTGTACTGGTGACAATTTGTTTTTAGATTTTGTCTCAGCAACACGAGGGGTACATAATCTCCTGTAGTGCTAATACTACAGTGCGCAATTCAGTCTGGCTGAGTTGCCACTTTGACGTGCCTTGGTGGATACCTGCCTCACTGATAGTTGTTTGATGGTGTTTCGCCAGCATCTCTGCCGCTAAATCTCAACGTCCAATGGACACACCATCAAGGCTTTGGCAGATGCTTTATCCCAACAGGAATGCACATTTGCTCTAGTCAATTGGTTAACTTCTAAAATATTGGAATTTACCTCTTGTCCATCATCGTCAGCATCGTCCTCAGCCTCTGCAACCTCTTCAGCACCTGCATCATCATCCTCTGCATCTGTCTCTGTGTCCTCGGCTGTCTCAGCAACATCGTCCTCATCATCGTGGACCGCTTCCTCCTCACTTGCTGCGGCCTCCTCAACTCCTTCGTCATCGTCCTCTTGGTCATTATTGGAGTCCTCTTGTTCTCCGGTGATGGCCTCTTTTGTTTCGTCCTCTTCTTCTGCCGCCTCACTGCTTTCCAGCTGTGCCTCTTCGATGTCAGATTCCTCTTGCCCGCGAAACTCTGTTTCTTCTGCTACAGTTGCTGGTTCGTCGTCAGATTCAGCTTCTTCTTCTTCCTGGGTGGGTGGTGACTCCACCTGTTAGGTTTTTGAAAGCAGTTTTTGTGTCAGTTTGTTTTTACGGGGATTCAAAATTTGAAGTTGTCATTTAATGATAGACATGATTTAATTGGATTGGATTTAATAATATTTTTTGAAATGGCTAAATAAAATAGTGATTGCGCTATGTTAATTAGTAGATAAATACCTGGCTCTCAACTGCATCATCAGCATCGTCATCATCATCATCGTCGTCCAGTTGTCTGGCTTCTGGTTCGTCATCAGACTCGTCCGCCTCTCCTGTAGCCTCTTGTTCAACTTCTGTTTTATCATCCTGCTCATCTGTGCCAGCTTCCTCTGAAAGGGGTTGTAAGACACGTTTAGATTCAAACAGGGTATTTTCTCGATGTTAAATTTAGAAAATTGTGACTTGCAAGAGCTAAAAATAGTTTTCTCTGATTATTGAAGTTGTACCTTTGTCAGCATGGTCATCATCATCATCCTCTGGCACAGTCTCCTCCTGTTTCTCGGTTTCTTGTTCACTGTCTTCAGCGGCGTCATCGTCGCCTGGCTCTTGCTCGGTGACAACCTTTGTGTCTTCGTCATCTGGTGTGTCATCATCCGAATCCGCATCCTCCTGTTCAGGAACGCTGTCCACTTCCTGGTCTTCCTCAGCTGGTTCCTCGCTTTCTGTTGTCTCCACATCCTCTCCCTCCTTATCATCCTTCTCTAAGGTCGTGTCCGATTCGTGTTCGATTTCGGGGGTGTGGTCGATGTCGTCGTCGATATCGTCATCCTCTGTGGAGGACCAGAATAAATTAGATGGCTTTGAGAACTGATTGGTTGGTTTGTCAAGCCTGGGACTGGTTTTAACAGCAGGGTGTCGTCTCTGGACCCCGACCCTCAATCCCCGACACCTGTGTTTTTCTTGGCAGAATACAGAGGTGATTTGCCATTACCTTCCCCCGAGCAGTACCACAAGCCATTCCAACAATCGGCTGCGCTGGGAATCGAACCCAGATCCGCTGGTGAGAACTACCTCTTTGTTATTCGGATTCATAGTATCTATTTCAAGTAGTGTTGTCCAAGGCAATTGAATGTCTGGATCGCACAAGCATATCATAAATATGATAAAAATATCATAAAAAATGGATGGCTTGTTTACGTTGCAATTGGCATTTTACAATCTATTTTACTTGATTGAAATGTGGTGAATGGGATATGACCAATTCCTGGATTCAATCGAACAGTTTTTAGATTAATACTTGCCGGTCTCTTGGTGGTCATCGGGCTGCTGCTCGTCGTCTTGTTCGGCAGTGTGCTCCTCTGTGTCAGCCTCATTATCGTCCTCTTCGGCACTTTCAGTGGTCTGCTCAGCGGCAGCGTCTTGGTCGGATTCCTGCTCGTCGTTATCTTCTTCCTCGCTTTCACCCGTTGCCTCTGTAGGTTAATGACAGTTTAAATCTAATTAGTCTTGCCAGTCAGTTGAATTATCTATGATTTCGTGCTGTTGATGACTACTTTTGGTTTTATAACCAACCTGCAGTATGAGCTTCTGGCTCAGTTGGAACAGTGTCTTCTTCCTCTTGGTCTTCTTGCCCTGTTTCTTGATGGTCATCTTCCCGACTTTCTTTTAGAGCACTTTCAATGTATTGACGGCAATCGTCATAGGAACAGCCTTCCGAACCTGTTTGGGGTTTGGGGAAAATGGGCCATGTGCGGCTTTATTTACTTTCCTACCCAACACTGGGCGAACGCACTATAGTACAGTATATTCTGTACCCAAGATGTCCTATAGTACAAATTCACTACAGTTAAATAAAATAACAACAAAAAATATACTGACCAACAACTTTTGATTTCTCGTCCTTGCCAGATTCTTCTTCTTCTGTAGTTAGAATCCTATAGGGGCGGCCTTGCCATTTAGGAACTAAAATTTCAGACCAATGTTAAATTATTCTTTTTTATTCTCTGTTGAAAAACGATTGGCAGAAAATGTTTTAGTTATTTTGTTAAACTAACCAATAGGCTTTGGTTCTTCCTGAGGCACAGCTTTCTGTTGTTGGTTTTCTGGAATTGCTGTTCTATATGGTCGGCCCTTCTTTTCCTCTGCACCTGGATGAGAAGTGAGATTAATTAGCTTATATCGGTATCGTTTCCATCTCTGGATTTCTGTCCTGGATCTCTCATTATTTATTATTTATGTTTCTTTCTCACTTAGAAACAACTGGATATTATATTAGAAAACAATTAGGCAACCAACCTGCAGCTTTTGGTGCCTCTTCATGAGCATCATGTTGCTCATCCTCTGGAATTGCAATCCTGTATGGGCGGCCCTGCCACTTTGGGGCTGAAATGTCACACCAAAATTATTAGTTTTTGTGCTTCTGCTAAATGTGCTGTAACGATTTTTTTATGCCAACTAACCAGTAGGTTTTGATTCCTCTTGAGGTTCTGCTTTCTGTTCGTCTTTCTGCTCGCCCTCTGGAATGGCGATTCTGTATGGGCGGCCCTCCCATTTTCGAGCTACAATTTCAAGACCAAAATTATTAGTTTTTGTGCTGCTGCTAAATGTGCTTTAACGATTTTTTTATGGCAACTAACCAGTAGGTGTTGATTGCTCTTGAGGTTCTGCTTTCTGTTCGGCTTTCTGCTCGCCCTCTGGAATGGCAATTCTGTATGGGCGGCCCTCCCATTTTCGAGCTACAATTTTAAGACCAATGTCATTAGTTTTTGTGCGGCTGCTAAAGGTGGTGCTACCATTTTTTTATGTCAACTAACCAGTAGGTGCTGATTCCTCTTTATGTTCTGCTTTCTGGTCATCTTTCTGCTCGCCCTCTGGAATGGTGATTCTGTATGGGCGGCCCTCCCATTTTGGAGCTACAATTTCAAGACCAATATTTTTAGTTTTTGTGCTGCTTGCGACAGTTTTTTTTTTTTTTTTTTTTCGTTTATGTTTCATGCCAACTAACCAGCTGGCTTTGGTTCGTCTTTCGGTACAGCCTTTTTCTCGTCTTTCTGTTCATCTTCTTCTGGAATAGAGACTCTATATGGGCGACCTTGCCATTTAGGAGCTGTAAATATAAGATTAATTTTGTTATTATTCTACTGGTAATTCTGCTGTAATTATTTTTTCGTCATTGTTTGATCTATTGTGGTGAAAGTTGCCTTTTCTTTGAATTCGGAAACAAGACATTTTATTAGTTCCTCGTCGACAGTTAGTTATTATTAGAAACCTGTGTTACCGTCCGTGGAGCATTCATTCAAGAGGATTATTTGTTGAAATTTTCTTTTTATTGGTTTGACTTGTGTCAAAAATTGCATTTTTGCACTTAAATAATAATTGTATGGTTATGAGCACGATCAGAGATGGAATTAATATTATAATTCATGATAAATATGACTTTTACAACTTTGGCTTAAGCTCTCATGTTTAATTGCAACTAACCAGGTGGGGCTTCCTCTTGGTGAGGTTTGGCCTTGTGTTCGTCTTTTTGTTCATCCTCAGGAATGGCTATCCTGTATGGGCGACCCTGCCATTTCGGAGCTAAAATTTCAGACCACCAATATTAGTTTCATTGTACTGGTAATTGAGTTTCAACTTATGTTATCGATATTTGATGCCGACTAACCAGCTGGTTTTGGTTCCTGTTCAGTGACAACTTTATGTTCATCCTTCTGGTCATCCTCAGAAATTGCTATCCTGTATGGGCGGCCTTCCCATTTAGGAGCTGAAATGGCAGATCAAACTGGTTTTAATGTTTGTGCTAAAACCAAAAGTGCTGCAACAATATTTGTAGTTGATATTTGATGTTGACTAACCAGCTGGTTTTGTTTCTTCTTGAGGTACGGCCTTCTGCTCGTCTGCCTTCTGGTCATCTTCTGGAATTGAAATTCTGTATGGGCGGCCCTCCCATTTAGGAGCTAAAATAGTTGACCAATCTTATTAGTTTTTAGGCTAAAAACTGCTGTGACAATGTTTGTAGTCTACAGTTCCATTGATATTGTTATTAAACGTTCTACATCATGCAAAAAAACGAATTCAAAAATTCGTATCCAAACCGTAGATATATATATATATTTTTTTTTTTAAAGTCACCGTAGCGCCTAGTGCGCCACAGGACTACTGCACCTGTCTCTATGGAGATATGTGAGGGGCAGGAAAGGGCTGGGAAGGAGATTGGCAGCTGGTATAGCCAGACTGCAGGAT
>JAUJYS010006416.1:0-10336 GCA_033995665.1 Melogona broelemanni | reverse complement strand
AGGTGAAGATGTGCCCCCTCCACAATTGCTTAAGCGATTTTGTACGTACCGATGGCTCAGTGGGCATGGCAACATCCTACGAAGCCGACGGTCCTGAGTTCGATTCCCGGCGCAGGCTTTCGTTTATTCGACGAGCCTGGGGTACTGGCGTCACCACTGAGCTTCTTTTAGGGAGTCCAAAGCTTAGGGGTGGATCCTGCAGTCTGGCTATTCCAGCTGCCATTCCCCATCCCTTCCTTTCCCTGCCCCTCATATATCGCCATAGCGACACGTGGGTGCAGTAATCCTGTAGTGCACTAGGCACAACGGTGATTTATAAAAAAAAAGTATAGTGGTATATAATCTCGTGTTGTGCTATTCGTTTTAGTGATAATGATCATTTACGTCTGTATTGTCAATAAAAAATAACATTTCCAGGCTTTTGAAATCGGGCGACGTCCACCAATTTTTTTTTAAGTTGCCTCAATTCGCAGTGAACGCGTAGCCCCTTCTCTGCTATTTATGTGGAGTCCACTCTCGTTCCTCATTTTTATATTTTCCTGCTCGTCAGGCACCGAGAGAACACATTCGACCCAGTTACCGGTCTTTTTTTTTTTCTTTCTTTTTCTTATCCTTCTTTCGTGTGTGTGCGCGGCTCGCATGATTTGTCGAAAGTTGTTTGACGAAAAACGCGCAATTTGTAGAAATGCCTGGCATCCCTCCCTTCTTTTTGCGCTGCCGGTGTCTGCGAGACGGGGTTACCATTCGTAATTTGTGATCTTCACCTGTTCGTGTTCGTTGCGGTAACCGCTACACGCGTCTTTGGTCACGTGCGTCACTGCGCGGCTAGACGCCTCCTCCGCCTCTTCCTCCGATGGCGGTTGACACCCGGCAAATAACCAATTCGTTATGTCGAACTTATTTTTTTTTTTTTTTGCCTGAACAAAATATTTGTTCGGTGAAATTCGCCGGCGAAAAACTTGTCACCTCGGCTCGGTTGTTCCGATATTAATGACTTCCGGTTCTGCGTTTAGTGGGTTAGAGTTTCGCACTAGGTGGCGTTGTTTCGTTTTGTTGGCCCGGGAGTGTCTGGGGCCCGCGATGTTCGTTTTCTGTCGTGGCCGCTAGGGGCGGTTAAATCGTAACTCAGCGGTTTTTGTGCGGGCTTGGGTTCTCGTTTATTCGAACCTGGGTTACTAGTGAAAATGTTCCCCTCCGCAACTACTCTAGCGGTTAAGAGGGGTACAGAATCTCTTGTGGTGGTATTCGCTTCAGTGATTGGCATGTTCTAAACGTGTATGATTTCGGAGAAAATTTAATCTCTTCTGACAATAGTTGATTTGTAATAAAAATTGATATATTTCGATAATGGCAGGATCTCGATTAGTGGTTGGGTGACTACGTAAGTTGTCAGGGATTTTTTCTATTTTAATTTACATATGGCTGTTGACTTTTCGCTCTATTTTCGTCTTACCTGTTTTCGTATCTTGTTGTTTTTCGCTTTATTTTACGAGATGCTCGTTTTTTGTGTCAAGTTTAACCAGATTTCAAAAACAAATTCTGAAATTTTGTCTTGTTTATTGGTTACGCAAGGGGAATCAACTTCAAAGACAAAATACAACCGCATTCGAATAAAAATAAATTCTAAAAAATTGACTCTAGGTATTTATAGACCTGCGAAAAGATCCATTCAAAATTTGTGACAAATCGGAGTTTCGAACTTTCCGAATAACTTTTTTTTTTTCGCGAGCGTTCCTATCTCTAGTTTCGACCGTTTACCCCGGTCCGGGCGGCGGTATCGTTGGACCCGGAGTCTGGGTGACCCCACATTGACTTGGTTCACAAGCACCTAAATGAAAATTCATTCTGGATGTTGACCCGGAAATTACCGCGTCGAC
The DNA here is from genome assembly GCA_033995665.1 of Melogona broelemanni. Lineage (NCBI taxonomy): Eukaryota > Metazoa > Arthropoda > Diplopoda > Chordeumatida > Chordeumatidae > Melogona > Melogona broelemanni. The sequence continues at coordinate 8,459 of JAUJYS010006416.1, read as the reverse complement.
TGGTCCGGGTCGACGACGGCGACCCGACGATAAGTTTTTGGGCGACGCTCGCGTATGTGTTTTTGCAGCGGCAGCCATTAAAATGCAACCGCGCTTTCGGGGTCCTTCAGTTATCCGGCCAAAAATTCCGAAGCCAAGTATGCCGGCGATACATTTATACGACTTCTTGTCTGTCGTTGGTTTTTGTGGTCTATCTCTCTTTCTCTGCTACTGTCTCGACAACCCCATGGTGGATTTTTTTTCTCCCTTGCTTTTTGCTTCTTCTCTTTCACCGACTCTGTATTCGGAGGAAATTCAAAAATAAGCGACATGCGCCGGGTAATCATTCGTGGTCGAGCTTGGCTCAGCGCCATCTAGGTGTCACTTTCGCAATTGCTTCGACAATTGTTATTGTCGAAGGTCTTGCGGATCCTGTTTTGCGGAAACTGTTGTTAAATGCTGGGATATGGGCTCTGCATGTGACAGTTATTGGCGCCTTCTGGTGGATATCCAGAAAAAGCAATTCGTTGTAGTCTTTGAATCAAGGTTATTAAATCAAACTATCCTGAATGGCAAACCACCTCTGTATTCTGCCAAGTAAACTCTGGGGGCTTCTGCTCCCTAAATTCACCAGGTGTCGGGGGATCGAGGGTCGGGTTCCGGAGACGACACGAAGGACTTAACAACAATCCTGAATAGCTAAGATCGTATAATTATCGATAGTTTATTATCGATGTTTATTATTTATTAATTATCGATATTTACCGAAAACTATTTTTATTTGAACTGCTGTATACCGTCTACCGTTTTCTTCGCTAAGCCTCTCCATTAAGTGGCATATCGATTTTGCATAGCTTGGATTGAAACCAAGGTAGGGATTTTAAACATATGCCTGACATCGAACAGACACGGGTTTCACGGCTTTACTTCCATTCTGAAAGAAGGCGTATGAACTTTTTTTTTCACCGAAAAATTTCGGATGCCTCGGTCGGGAATCGAACCCATAAATAATCCAACGCGTTTGTCATTACACCACACGGATCCTCGGAAAATTATTTTCATGTTATTGCCCATTCGGCAAAATTTTATAAAATATTGTGAACGGTGCTGGTGGGTCAGTTGTTAGTCCATAAGTTACATGTAAAACAATAATTGCCAAAATTGCATTTTTTATTAACGTGTCAACTGTAAAATGAAATAGCCTGTTTCATCAACCAATCGATCATTTTTCCTAAAATAAGTGACGTCTTAAAATGTCTTAAAATATGTGGCAATTTTTTTTAGACGTTACTGCCGAGTTATTTCATTTTAACCCACCTCAGCGGGTGAGACCCCGTGACGCTTAGTCGGTATATTAAGCCATCAAAAGTGTATTTCGCACGTTTCGCGGGTCCCGTACTATTACTGTATGGGGGACGTTCGGTCTCTCGCAATCTCACGGCTATCGGAGCACCGACGACAATCAGACATCCCCGAATTTTATTCGCCGGCACGGCGTGGAAAAAAGTAACGAATCGCCGACGAATTTTTTTTTTATATTTCCGAGGTCCCTGCGGCTTCCAAATCCATCCCCTCGACCCCACCCATGGAGCTCGTGACTCAAATATTTCCGTTCCTTAAATTCAACTTCGTCGTGCCCAACGCAATACCTAGACTGAGTAGACGCGCACGTATCGGATATCGCTCAAGGCAGGTTTTTCCCAATTTATTTTTTAGGGTTTTGGTAAACACACCTATATGAATTTTCAATCGAGAAACCTTTAATTTTTTTTCTAAGGTGTATTTCGTCGTTGGTTGTTGGCTAAAAATGGCATTGTTGGTAAAGGAATGGCAATGGCATTCGTTAAAAATTGTTTTATTGCGATCGCAATATTCCTGTTGCAATTTTTCCCCTAACAGTTTTTTTTACGAGCCTATTTTGCTTGAAACTTAGGAGGGTGATTTCTGATCGAATCAGATAATGACAATTCACAGGTTTGTTGTTTCTTCAAAAAATAAATATATCGAAATTGAAAGGGACAGGCTTCTGTTTTTGTTGTCTTTAATACGACTGTAAAAACCGTTTCAATTATTGCAATTGTTATTTTTCTATTAAAATTGTCGCCGCTGGTGGTGCTTTCGAGTGTTAGCGATTTGTCTTAAACTTTCACAACTTTGAACTTGAAGATTTTGTTTACTGTTTCTTAATGTTGACGCGTAGAACTTTTTTTTTGTTCTCTAGACCTTCGACTCCAATGTTCCTTTTCCGTATTGCGCTTTCCGCTTTCTAAATGCGATTTTCACTTTCGAAGTCATTTCATATTGTGATTTATTTAATGGTCAACGCCAGCATTGTCTAAGGGATGAAACGCGGGGGCGGGGCGACGGCATTTTGGACAAAGGCAAAACTGAAAATGGAGGTGGTTCGCCCGTCACTCTTAGATACGCGAAAGAAAAGGTCAGCGAGGAAGAGAGAGAAGCTAAAGACGAAAAAAAAAAATTCATTCATTCATAACGTGACTGTAGAGTGACGAAAGAGGCGGCCGTCGAGTGGCATTATACGTCAGTGGTGACAGCTGGTGGAAAAAAAAAGGTGGGGTGCGTTGATAAAGACCGTATAATCCTTTATTTATACGCTCGCGTTCTTTCTTGTGGTGGTGGTGTGTGTGTGTGTGTGGGGGGGAGAAAGTGGGGGAGGGCGAGATATTTTTGTGAGCGCTCCGAAAACGGAGAATCTGATTTGGTGACTATGAGTCAACTTGAAATTTCCGGTGATGCGCATTCGGATGCTTTTGTATTTAAGAAATGGTTTTTATAGAGGTATAGAAAAGTTTATTTTATTTTATTTTTAATTCAAAAAGTATATTAGAATTTTTCCTATTTGTTGTTATTCCGAATTCATATTGCGTCAATGTTTATAATTAAAAGAATATTTTGAAGAATTATCATGCGCGTATTTATTTAATTTTTATTTTCATTACTTCGTCATTACCTCCTCATGACATACTCTTTTAATCTGCTTCTTGACTTTACTACAAACTTATTTAATATTTTTAGTTTTAGTTTATTTGATCTTTTAATTTTTTAATTTTTTAATTCCGGATCACTGTAGTGAATAACACTACATGAGGTTATTGTACCCCTCGCGACGCTGTGGCGTTATATTCCAGTACCACATAATTGAATAAACGAAAGCCTGCGCCGGGAATCGAACCCGGGACCACCCGCTTAGTAGTCTATGACCATAGCCACTGAACCACGGAGGCCGCACAACTGGTTGGTTAAGGTAATTGCAAGTGAGTTCACTTATGCAGTGACGAAACAGCCACAAACTCTGGAAAATATTTTTTTATTAATGCGTGACTGGAAATATTCTTTATTGGTCACTCTGCTATTTGTTTATTGGCGTGCTACTCAGATTAGAAAATGCCGATAAAAAATTGTGTGTTTAAAGTCTGCGACACTGTACCGTAATGTGTATAATAAACGATTTATTTGTTCTTGGCAGATAATAATGTGCAATTTCTTGACTGCTTGAGGATAATCACAGGATTTACATGCTTAAAAGCGGCTACATCGAAGCAACAAAAAAGCGAATTTGTAAATGCAATCTTTCTGGCCGAATGCACCCTTACCAACCTGAACAGTTGTTTATTTATTTTTTATTTTTTTTTGGTTCGAGAGTATCGCAGATTTGGTTTATATCGTAAAAAAAATTTTAATATGAGCGATTGTCTAACATACAACGTGTTAGTTGCGGTTCGTGTCACGCCATGTAGATTGCAGATAATGCAATATTATTATTTTAGGCTTCACGAACGAAGTGTGTGGCCGTAGGTTGTTATTGCGCCGCCGAAATACAAATATAATTATTTTTCTAGTCGACTATTTGCGCAAGGTTGCCTCATAATTCAACTCAACCGCGTTCACAAAAAATGAATACGCTGCGCCATATTTTTAACGCTCGTCGCATGAAAGATAAATAACACTGAAAGGCCACATTTCATACACCGGAAATTATGAGTCGGCTGTTATTGTAACCCCACTCGGATTACGTCTCAGTTGTTTCCCCCCCCGGTTGCAGCCGCAGTTCTGAGAAAAGGAGTGCTATGAGTAGTTTACAACACCCATTGTGTTCCAGCTATTAGAACAAAACATATTTCTAAATGGGGCATAGGGTCAAAATAAACTCGTAAACCTAGGCCAAAAATATATTCCTAACAAGGGATCACTGATGACAGTTTCACTTGTTTCACCAATTGGGTTGATAACTTGATAAATGACGGTGCCTGTAGATTCAATTGAGAATCCTCCAGGGGCCATTCCTTGTGATTATTTGGGTTGCTTTTGTCACGGCCACTAATTTTAGGTAAAATTACAGTACAGGAAACCACTCTTTTTCCCTAAATACACAATCCAGGAGGGCACGCGTACCTCCTTGGAATTATTACGCCACACCCGTTCTCCGTAAAAAGCTAATTTTTAATAGATGCAGTGTAACTTAAAACAACGCCTATTTGGCGGTAATGGCCTTCAATATTTTGGACAATATCGTTATTTCGCTTCGCAGCTTTCTTTTTAATCGCATACAACAATAGCATCCTGTGGGTGAAATCGTTTTCTTACTTCCTTAATCCATCATCCATATACCGTTTACATCCTAACTTCAAAGACCTTCGAATTCAGAGCGCGTTTGCTCCTACAACATCTCCGCCAGCTGGAGCCACATACCACGCAATCACATAATCCTTTGCACAAGACATATTTTTGAGCGAGCTCGAGCAACTGTGGCGCACCCCCTTCTCAAAGACCTTTGTAATCCCCCACTTCCCTTCCAGGTAGGTGTATGTGGTGCGCAGTAGGTCAATTTTATACCTTCACGTAGTTGACCGGTATGAAACCAACCGTGTCGTCCTTGAGCGCTCTGGCTCCCACCCAAGTGCCGCCCGTCTCCTGGTTCCCAACTTCCAGGATTTCGAGGAGATCCCCTTTGTCGAATGACAAAATAAATTCGTCTTTGTCCGGCGCACATCCCAGATCCACCGACGGCGTGAAAGACTGTTTGGCAACGTAAACGGCCATGACGCCCTTAAACGGAGAAAAAACACTTTCCGCGGAGTAGTTTTAAAATTTCGCGAGTCTTTTATTAAAAAAAATAACTAACTCATCACGCACAAAAATAAAAGATTTATCACTTTCGCATCCGCATCTGCACTTCACCCGTCACCGCACGGCAGGGCAGGCGCCTTTCAATGTTTTTAGTTTACGTACAGACTGATCTTTCTGATTTGGATTGAGGCTGAGATGCGTGTTACCAGTATTTCACCTTTAACGAACAGAAATAATGAGTGTTGAACGAATTAACGCAGCCAACCAGAATTCGAATCCTAATGTCCAGTGACTGGTGTGAACGTCTCATTACGACGGCGCCCTTTGAGCATCCGCCCACGCACTAGATATAATAGGTTTAACAGCACATGCAATTGGCGTTTCCCGATTGATAAAAATCTGACCTTTATATCACAATATCATTAGCTTCATATTGTAAGATAATTATTCAATATTATTTACGAATTTCACTTGATCTTTAGTGATAAACAATGTTTCTGATAACAATATAGCATGTAAAGATCGCTCGTTCAACCGAATACTCCAATGCAGTTCTACTTCTCCACGTCTTTGCCCAGCATCTCATCATCATTTTCTGCATCACCATCTGTGAGGCAGGCCGTGATTAGCATCAGGAAAACAAGGAATATCATTAGCATCAAACAATCTTGAAATAAATAACAAATAAGCTTTCATTAAATTTAAATACCCTATAAAAAACAATTATATCAACTAATTATAGTTATTTATAATTTTGTAATATACTAAAATAGAATCAATGGGTCTCCTCCCTAATAAATACATATTATGACGAAAGCACAAGACCTTGTAAGCGCGCTTCTAAATAGCTATCACGATGATATTTTAGAGAAATTTGCAAGATTTTTTTTTTTTTGCAGTATTTCTGTGTTTAATGGCCATTTTAAGTTAAACTCAAGGCATAAAAATTGATAATCAAAAATATTTATTTTCATACTCTCCTTCATTTAGCTAACTAAAGACGCATTTTACAAGTATCCTCGATAGTATAGTGGTTAGTATCCCCGCCTGTCACGCGGGAGACCGGGGTTCGATTCCCCGTCGGGGAGGTATAATTTTTGTCTTTATTTTTTTTCATTTTTTGTTCAAAACATTAAAATTTATTTACGAAAAAAATAAGGAAATGTAAAAAATAAACTGATAATTGAGATGATCCTTAACCATTTAGGAACATCTCAATTATCAGTTTATATTCACACGGCTCCTAATTTTTCTCGTCTATGTAAAAAATAAGGAATCCCCAACGGAGAATCAAACCACGGTCTCCCGCGTGACAGGCGGGGATACTAACCACTATAATAGCTATCAAGGATAGATGTAAAGATGTAAAAATATTTAGCTAAATGAAGGAAATCATAAATATATTTTTTTTATACTTTAAGTTTAACTGAAAGTGGCCATTAAACACAAAAAATGGACCAATATACTATCATTCATATCCAAATATTATATCTGATTACATTACACTTTGAATGACAATTATTAAATGTGCGCGAATAAATTAATTAATCCGCTATACCCGACAGCTTCAAGCGTCTCAAGTAAATGACTTATTTTCCTCATTTCATATATAATAATATTAAAAGTTAAATACTCAGTATATCAAATATAAACACTATTATGTAACCACTGTTAACATAAACAGAAGAAAAACAAACATAATCATACATTATTTCTGCCATCACCCAGAGGGGGAAATTATCGAAATGCTGGCTATGAGGGGCATAATATAGGTATATAATAAAATAAATTAGACATGTACTTTAATTTATGTTACTTTATTCCGTATGTAATAGAGCAATTGTTACAAGATTGTTATAAAGCTTTAGTACATGTGATATGGTTGCACTTTCATATTCTACGTTTCATAGTACATGTATATTAATTTAAAGTGCAAATTACAAATGTCATGGACATAAAAATGGTACAATACGAACGATACATGGATGAAAAAACAATGACTAATTACAATTTCACGTTCAATATTTATAAATATTTTCTCGTATAAAAAAGGTAGTTTTCCAAATGAGCAGAATATTATACAAATACAATATTAAAATTAAAAATGTGAATATAAATAGTTTGCCTATCTGTAGATTATTTTAGAAATATTTGTATACAAGTCATAATTGACTTTATAAATATATACAAATTTGGTTTCAGAGTGAAGGAGAAAATAAAACTTGCCACACAAAAGCAAGCAATCTTAACCTATACATAAATTTGTTTTCTAAAACAAAAACAAAAAGTACCTAGAATTCATTTTTAAAGAAAAAATTAAAGAAATTTTATAATTTGCTGACGATGAAAGTACTGCACATAATCATATCACTCATCATTTAATAAGTTTAGCCTAGAGTTAAATTTCGAAAACCCTAACCTTATTTCAATTTAAAACTGGCCAGCAGTTCCGTTATCCAAGCTAACAGACAATTCGTTACAGAATCTTTTGACACTAAAGGTCAAGAAATAATAGCAAAATTTAAATTTTTGTTACAGAGCGTCAGTAAAAAATATCTAAAAATAAAAACTTTATATTTTATGATTCATTTCTATCTTCCATATTAGATGGAATTTACCCCCTCGATCTTTACTTCTATAGTGAATGTCCTTTACGGAATTTTCTTGGAATAAATTTTTTTTTTTGGAGAACTTTTTAAATTTTTGGCGAAATTTAGAAGCTATCCGAAAACCAACACTGGCAGAGCGCCCGTCGATTTGTGACTACCGTTATTTAATTGAAATCAATCTTCAAACGCATCAAATACCTTAACAATCTTTGGTAATATTTACTCAAGGGTAAAATCGTAGAAATATTTTTTTGTTCCAATTTGAAATCAGTCGACAAATGATGTGAAATGTTACAAATGATTAAAATCCTATCTAATAGTAAAAAGTTGTACCTTTTCACAATGATAGCTACAATGTCAAGTTTATAAGCTGATCGGATCGAACGCAAATCAATTGTACTTTAGAATAAAAAAATATCCATTAGGTCTTGACGTTTCTTTGTACGAGGGTATTTCAGAAAGTAAGGTGAATTCATTTATTGAGAGACATATATTTTACTTACATAAATGCAGGGTGATTAAGCTTAAAAATGACGCATCATTACGTCATTTTTAAGCTTAATCACCCTGCCTTTCAATGCATATCTCACACCGTTGAAAAAACTTTTTTATTCCATCAGAAAAAAATGTTTTTTGATTGTGCCTTCTTTCACCTTACTTTTTCAATCACCCTCGTATATTTGTCGACTGTTTATCTATCCAAACCTATGTATGCGTAGAAATATAGATGACACAAGACGCACAAATAAAAACAATCGCCGAACTGAGACGAGCAAAACGATG
>JAUJYS010006415.1:0-10342 GCA_033995665.1 Melogona broelemanni | reverse complement strand
GTTTAAAAAAGTTAGCATGCAAACTTTGCAATAGCCGTCAATAGACGCGAGATTTGCAGAGCAGCGTTTTCTTCCGCGTTTGTTTTTTTTAAAAAAAAAAGGATACTTTAAAAAATAAAACTGAAATGATACATTTGTTTGTAATTAGTTTATGAATGTTTGTGCAAAATTTCAAAGCATTCTGTAAACATCTGCTCAATTTGTAACTAAAACCATTTTTGGTGCCTTTTTTTTGTGGCCACCCTGTATATTTTTTCCTTTTTGCCTTTCTCTAAATCACTAGCACGAGCAAATAATGATCGGGACCACACATATTGACTCAGTGCAATTTTTTAGCTTTCGAGGCACACACGCCAACTCTGTCATGTTTATTCAGTTATGCATTTCTGTCGTCAGATTCATAATAAAATCGGATATCCAATCAGGTTTCAGTAAACAAAATTTTGAACTCAGCCGTGCAGCAATCATTCGAAGTTGCTGGGCCACTCTGCAAGAACCAGGGTTCAACGACAAGCAAATTCACTTACGGTACCATTGCTTACTTTCTCGCGAAAATCATTTCAACCATCAAATAAAGAATAATTCCCCCTGTAAAACTCTGTTTAATAACCAAGATCTGGAGATTGCGTGCAAGAAATTCAAAAGACCTCAATATACTCAGACGATGTGCGGTGGCCTCGCATATTTCGTTAAGGATTTTCAGGTTTAGCGGGCTTAAAACACCATTAATTCGTCAGGTTCCTAAAGTCATCAAAGTCCCGCCTTGACATTACCTTACTTCTTGAGTGCTTACACAAACAAAGCATTTAGTTTTGATAATAGACCAACTGACAATTTTATTCGTAAACTCATTTTGAGCAATCACTCATTTATTATTCATGTAAGTTCGAATCAATTTATTTATTTTTAATTACCTTTACCATTTACATTTAACACCCGAAGGTAGCTGATGAAAGGAGTGGTGTCCCTGAAACGTACTACATAAATTCGTTTGCATTGAATTTGGAGAGTGGGGATATGGAAATTTTTTGCGAGGTTGCGTCGCAATATCGCAGGTAGTTTGTAAAAGAAAAAGTCTGCAGCGTTCTAAAGTAACTTTTCTTATTCAGCGGCAAATTGAGATATATTTGTTCTTACGTTCATCGATACAATTCGACATTAGAGCGTTCTTAAAAATTCAGAAAACGAGGCCTCCTCATGACGTGGGTCTCAAGAGGTTATCTGCACGACGTCGAGAAAGGGGGTGGGGAGGGGGGGTCGAGTGGGCGTTAATGAGGACGCGGAATTCCAGTTCCAAGTTAATGGAATGATTTTGATATCCTGGTTGATGGGGAGGCGATTAGGGAGGGGGTGGTGGAAGGAGGGGTAATTTGCGACGCTTAAGTACGAGCGGTTAGTAATGCATCGCTTCCTTTCCATCATCACCATGCCGAGCGTGCAAACAGCCATCAAATGGGAGGGCGCGCGGATTCTTCCACGCTGCTCACCAGGGGGCGCCATACGTATCTACCAATGCGTGGGCGGTCGTTCTCCCAAACGGGGGAAAGTTGGAACTGTCAAAAAGTTCATATTCTCGTTGAGTGACTGATTCGAAGCTCTGGGGTGCCGAGACTATACTAGGAAGGGGTTATAAGATGACCAATGCTTTTCTTGTCAAGGCGAGAAAAATGACGTAAAAAAAAATATTGCCTACGATCTCGCCGACGAGATAAGAAGTACTTGAGTATAAACGAATGGGAAACATCATCACAATAATGGAGACGAACGATCGTGGGGGAACACTGTCCCGGAACATGTTCCCCATCCGCAAGAAATACTGGAGACAGGCAGAACAATAACTTCGATTCGACAGCCGGAAAAAAATCAAGTCTCGATGCAATGACGGTACCAGTCTCGTCTCGAATCCCAATGTGATGACGAAATTACGGCAGCCATTCGTTTTCTTCCTTTAAAAAAAAGTATTCCCACGCAAAACACGACTTTCGAAAATGTGACGGCAGGTGGCACTGTGTCGTAATGAATAACATTGTTATCCATACACTCGTATGTTCATAATGAGTAGCGGCTATTCAATAGGGAAGAGAAATCCTGCAGATTCACATCTCATGCGAATGACTGGCGTTCTCTTCAAATTTGTCAAACACATTGTAGTACCCGACCTTACAGGAATTATAATGGAGACGAACGAAAGGGAGCAATAACAATGAATAATGGAAAGAAAAATGGATAATTTTCGAGAAGAAAAAAAAATGTTGCAGAGAGTTGGAGCGAGAAAAATAAATAAATGCTGAAAAAACCAGACTTTTTTTAACGACGTATTTGTCTTCTCCCAAAGGAAATAAACAATTTCGAGTTGTACTCTGTAACTTATACAATGTATGCAAATACGACGGAAGGTTAGCAAATGAAATCTGAATGTGCACAAACTTTGAAAAACCGGATTCGCCGTATCTGACTAATGAACTTTTTCGGAAACAATAAAATTTTAGACGCGCAAATTTCATTCGGAGTCAACGACACCAGCAAGGTCCTCGATAAAGTTTGCCCGCAGTGAAATAATCGCAGCCTAGGGAATCAAACCTTTCACAAGAGTGATGAAACTAAATTGGAGAGAGAGCTCCAAATGATATTACCAACTAAATTGGATGGCTTACAAAAGTAACCCAATTAATTAGTGCTTCGAGGTGATTCTCCTTTCTCATTTCTTTTTTGTACTCAGATATATCATTTGATTAAAACTCTTTCACGTGACATGTTAGTGCATCAGAAGAAAAAAATACATGACGCACTAAAACGACATGCAGTATTTGGAATTAGTCCAGCATCAATCAAAACGCACGATGACATTGAAACGAAAAACCACTCTGTACATCTGTTATTCGGCAGATCCGAAGTTCGATCCCCGACCTCCACCATAATTTTTTATCTAAAAAAATCAAACATACATGTATTCAATTAGATTTGTCATCAATTAATAAACAATTAAACATACTCGAATATTTTTGTTAACGACAATAGTCATGCCATACCATTGAAAAATTTCGTTTCAGGGCTGTACTTGATAAAATTAAGCTTAATTTTGTAACAATTTGCCGAAAACACTCAATTCGTCAAACATTTTCAAGGCGTGGACGTTTTGGGTGATCCAGTTATGATTTTGATTGTAGCAACTCGCATATAGTCATCGCAACACATTGTTGACAATGTTGTGCATCGCACTGTGGACAAATAAAACTTTGAGTAGCCAATGAAAAAAAAAATTAAAAAAATAACCATATATGCGCGCCCTTTAATAAGATAACGAAGAGCTAGTGAATACGGCGAAACTCGCATAGACACCGGTAATTTCACAGAATATATTAAGAAACGAGAGGAACGACACGTTACGCGCAGATTTCGAAAGTCAGTCAACGCAAAGCCGGTCAAAACGTTTGACGACATGACGCTGTCACCTGTGGGAACTGGCAAACTGACCCAATTCTGCCTACCTTAGTTCCTCCAGCTCGCGCGAAGGCTTTAACATACTCACCTAAATTTCGTCAGAACAACCGATAACGTAGTCGGACTTATCTGGTAACAGCGGTAGTAATTACCTCATCTAATTTATTCGGAACCGTCGGTGAACAGAAGCGGGCAGCATGCGGCCGGCCAGCACGTCTCGTAACCCGACTAGAGATTCCGTGCAACTCAAATTTGACAGAATATTTTCGCTTTTTAAAAAGATAAAACTCTATTCGAAAATGGTGAGCCAAAATTGAGAGGTAAACGTTAGCAAGTAAGATGAGGTCGTACTTTTTAAAAGTTTAAGAAATTTAATCTGGGCAGCACCGTTCAATTAAATTTGTATTACATAATTAGGTTTGTAGGTTTGTATAACCGCGAAACAATTTATGCTTTCGCTCGTTTCGATTGCTGGCCAGATGAATAATGTTTCGACCAGTGTTGGGTACCAGGGACAGAACGGAAAAGGTCCGTTCCTATGAGCGGTTCCTTTTCTGAGAAACTTTGGATCCCTAAGGTTCCTTCTCCCAGGAATTGTTTCGCTTTTTTTTCAGGAACTGGAAAGGCCGTTCATTTTGCTATGTGCAGACCATATAAATAATAAATATTACACCTCTTATTATTAAATTATTAATATAATTTTAAATGATCACGTTAGCATTCGTGAACGTGATGGATCGTGAAAAATGTATCCGTTCAAAAGGTATTTTTTTTTTCGTTTTTTATTTTTCACTTTTATTCTAAGAAACGGGAAAGGATCGAAAAATTTCCCAAGTTCCTTTAGAAAAAGGAACTAGGAACGGCCAAGTTCATTTTAATTTGGCGTAAGAACGGGAACAGATTCCTTTTGTCATAGGAGAAACGGGAACTGGATCGGGTTCCTTTTCAAAAAGAACCGAAGCCAACACAGTTCACTGTTAGCATTACATGTGCCCCTCCACACATGCTCAAGCGTTTAGAGGGGGTACAGAATATCTCATGTAGTTGTATTCGCTACAGTGATTGACAATCATTGATTGCCAACAAAAAAAAAATGAATGGGAAAATGATTCCTATGTCACATTAATTATTGGTTTTCAACCGTATGTATTGAATACATTCACTGGATATTTCATTACGCGAGCGGTCCACTGATTAACTAGCCCGGCCCAACATGTTCCGGCAGCCGGCTTACGCGCTCAATGCACCCCTCGTCAATCGGTCGCTCGAAATACAGCGTCATCCCGCAGCCGCCGCGTACAGCGAATATAAATAAATAATCGTATTTTCGCCGCATCATCAATTAGGAATTCCACCCGACTCCCACCCAACACTAATTAGTCGCATGCAGTCGACACGCACGAACTATATCTAAGACTACAGGAACCAAGCCGAACACACACTCGTATTTCGTATTACACGAAACGTACAACATTTCAATGTCAATCTTCCGAGAGACGTGCCGTATGAAATAGGTTTTAATCCAACCGGATTAATACCTGTTTCATACCGTAGGAAATTACCAAATTGGTTCGGCTGTCGGCGATTTTATTGATTATTCAGTGATACTCCCCCTGCTGGAGATCGACGCGTAACTAATAAAATCGCGAGTAATCGATTGAATCACGGCTGCATTTCTGCGCGAAACTGCCACAATACTTTTGGAGCGTACCGAAATCCATCCATAATTGCAATTTTTCATGGGATAGCGTCAAAAAATAAACTATTTCAACAAATAAGGTGCAATTTACGTCCCACATAATAGGGGCTTCCAATAAGTTTCCGGAATTATTTTCCAAAAACTAACAGTTAAATGGATTTTATTGAAATTCGGCTTAAATTAATCTCCAATCATTCCTGAGAACTGCAAAAAAAAAACATGACATGGAATGCGAACACGCGCATTTTTTTTTAGGTCCGGAAGATGCAAAAACGAAAACAGCCTCTGCCTTTGCATACACAATTCAGCATCACCGCCCTGTAGACAGTGGCGACCTCCGCCGGCCAAAGTCCGCATAACAACAAAAAAAACTTCATATTTGCCCTTGTATATCCGGCGAACCATAATGCCGATGAACGTTCGGAGCGGCACATGCTTTTGGTGTACAGATTAGCACACAGTGGCCAGCGCGGCACCACCGTTTGTACCGAGGCTGGCGTACGGTGGCGTCACGTACGTCACTGCCTACTGTACCAGGCAGAGTGCAGCAGCAGCAGCAGTCGTCACCGCCACTGCCGCAGCCGCAACCAATCGATAAAACCCGTTCCGAGTTCCATGAACCCGCGCCAGAACGTCCGTCACCTCAATCCCGTGCGGAGAACCCCGACCGAAACCGCGACGAGCTGTCGGGAGAGCTGGGCTCTGGATGTCCCAGTTCCCCGTGGAAGGGGATGGGGTGTGAGGGTGGCAGTGGGAACTAAAATACTACGACACTTTGTATATACAATAATTTATGAGAAAATCTGGGAGACTATTCCTGAAAATGTCAGGCAATCGCAGAGGCACTAATTAAAACTAAATTACAAGTGTATGCACACTTTCTCAAGAACTTCGAAAGAAGGCCTGGCATGACTCAAGTTCGGGCTTGATGTTACATACAGTACCTTTGGTAGTAAAGTACAGTTGGTAGGTTCAACTGGGAGATATACAGACTGCAGTAGCGGCGGCCTGCCGCTTATCACAGCGTCACGACTGTTTTGATTTTTAAATGTGTCGCGTTTTTTTAATGGCAATTTCGCTCGTGTTTTAATTACAATGACAAGGGTGGAGACTTTACTCGCTGTTTTGACTGTTAAATTTCTAATTATCTTTCACACGCATGAATACTTTTTAAATCGCACAATAAATTTGGATCTTAAGTACATTCATAATTAAAGCCAATAGAGAAACGAACATTCCAAACCGTCAAAACCATTAAAAAGTAAAAAAAAAAAATCACAAATTGCGAAACCACCCGATCGCGTCATACATTTAAAATTACTCGTATGCTATACTTCCGGGTAGCAAAAACTAAATTTGCTACTTTCACCAGGACTCAACTGTCGTCTAATAACGTGAACAAGTGAGAGTAGCACTCGAAAATTGTCGCCGGAAACTAAGTGACTCAAGAAAGTGACGTCGGAAATAATAAGTGTCTCAAGAAAAGTAACGTCAGGAAATGTTGTTGTCACTCTATAATATTTCTAAACAGTACTATCCTTTTCATTTCCAAACATATTCATCAGTGCAAAAAAAAAAAAAAATGGATACATTTTCATTGCTTAATATACCTACCCAATAAACATTTATCCCCAAATCACAACCACAGCAACCCACCCGTCTTGCTCTATAGCAAAATGTCTCGTACGGCGCGACAACCATCAACCAATTAAACGAAAAACCACCGTTCTCTCATATTATCCCAGCATCCCGTTGTTTGTCAACACTGTATCCATCCGTTCACGCAAGGCGGGCTATTTCTGCTAGCATCAATCCCATAATTCTAATCATTTTTTTGTTGTTGTTACCTTCCCGCGTGTCTCCATCCATTCAACACACACGCGGAATTAATTCTACCCCTTGGCACCTAATCTCGTTCTCTCACTCTCTCTTTCTCTCCACATTGGTATATCTTTAGACACTCGGCAACCCGGAGGGGCCGAGATGCCGACATTAATTTGAAGACAAAAGCATCAGTACGGATTAAGTCGTGCGCTACGAGTACACACTGCTAGCGAGATAATGGCGCTCCAGAGGAGAGAGAAATAACGAGCGAGACACGCGAACCGAATTGCTAAATGTCGACGTTGATCGCTTATATAGGCCTGGACCCAATGATGGTGGATGGGGGGCGGGGGAGGGGGAGGGGGGGGTGAGAAATTCCGCATGCGCAGACGTCACTTCGATCTGCTGCGGCCGTATACTACAAAATTATTTGAATGAACCGTTCACAGGATGGGGGAGGACTCGATTTTCGAATCACACGGCGAGCTGCCCTTGAATGAAATTGCCGTATCAGAATTTGGCGAAGATCACAGAACTTTCTTCCGAGCGCTGAATTTCACTCGCACGCCGAAGCAACTGCGATTAATTCGACCATTAATCTTTCGACAATATACACCGTGATTCTTGAGTTTACGAACCCCTCCATAACTAAGCTTAAAATTACCAGATTGTTATTGAAATTTGGCACAAATATGGAGCCGTTGTCATGTATATATAAACTTACTAAACTCAAGAAGCAGTCTTTTCGCACCATAACTTTTATTTTGTTCCAGTCTTCCTCTGTGAACGCCATTGTTTCCAGCCAAGATATGCAGTGCACGCCAGTTGCTCTAACGCAGCGCCACCTTTAAAATGCAAAATTCGTAGCGGGAAATTTGGATTAAAAAACTTTTAAAAGTCATTCATACTGTAATATATTCGTGCCAAATTTGGTAGGGGTTCGTAAACGAATGACTCACGGTGTATTTCGCTCCGGGTAATGACAGCCCCATTAGAGACGATGTATGTAACGTAACTGTCATTTGACTATATAATGTAGCGCCACTTACGGGTGCATTTCTTTTGAGAGTGGAGATCTTCGGCACGCGCATTGAAGCGCAGCGAATACCCGTATGTCCTGCCTGCCCTGTCGCTGCACGATAATTCTATTATTTTCTTTTTCTTTTGGTTTGGACCTGCCGGAAAACGTGCATAAATACAAGTCGAACATTGTTCAACTGTAACGCGTTGCTTGAAGGGGGCACCGGTTAAGTTTTTTTTTTTTTTTCAAAAGGATTTCCAATATTGTGGATAGCTTGACCTCAACAAAACCGCAGGATCTTCATGATATCTGCGGATTCGAAACTATAAAAAATCTTCCGCTAGGATTCGCTGCTATATTTTTTTTTTCGAGTGGCGCGTCCTCTGGTGGTTAAGCTTCCATTAATTTGGCTATACAACTTTCCAATCTAATTTATTTATTTTATTTTATTCTTTCCCACCACTACATGATAATATGTAGCCCACCTACTGCTTAAGCAATATCTGAGGGGCACATTTTCGCCAGCATCCAGGGATCAAATAAACGAGAACCCGCCCCGGGAAGCGAACCCGGAACCGCCGCGCCGCAACCGGTGGCAATATCGACTGGGCTACTAGGAGTAGTGTTAAAATAAGTATACTGTATCTCTTGTACGGAATTTTAGTTTTTGTAAACTGAGCCAGAAATAAAAATAAATAATTTACGTGATCAGAAATAAAAATAAATTTAAAAAAAAGGTGCAGATGCACGCCAAGATGAACATAAAAGAGTTAAGAACCAATAACATTTTATTTACAGTAAATGCCTGATAGCGCGGCAATTTAAGTAGGAAGTTTAGTAGCGCTACCATCATCACTCTCGCATAAACGAGCATGATTGCCGGACTTCGAACTGACCCAATATTCAATTCAATATTAATTAAAAAGCGCTAACAGCTGATGGGTGATCCAACTGCGAGACCAACACGCTCGATCGAACATCAATCAATTCTGGAAAACATTATTCCGGCCATCTCATTACATAAACCCCCGCATGCTGCGACGACCACAATTTAAGTAGATTCAGCATATGGAGACTGAGGAATATCGAGATAGGTGTGCGATATGGCGAAGGATATGTCGACAGCCAATCCCGCAACAAGTTTTTAATTGGCACGAATTCAATTCAGACGCGAGAATGAGTGGATATCTACGCAAGTAATAATAATGACGAAATTTTGGGATAGAGGGGTGAGGGGAGGGAGGAGAAACAAGCACCGCGGGGGTCACCCTAAGGCACGTGGTTTTTTTCCAAAACAACATTCACGAACATGTATAGTGGCGCAAGGCCCACTTTCACAAAACCCAAAAACAAAAAAAAAGCCGAGTCAAAAAGAAATCTTCTCAGCCGTACAAACGATTTAAACGCATACCGCGGTGGTGGGAAAATAATTGAACGCTTTGATGTCAGTGTTGAAAGTATCCCGTAGCATGTTCAGCCGCAACCTCAGCGCAGACAAAAACACCAATAATTAAATTATTCAGATATTAAACTGTTAATATCGACCTTTTAATCTGTCAGAGCCCTAAAGTAACATATTGTTTTGCAAAGGCTACTCAAAAGCACGATCACCACTGACACGAACAATACCGACCAACATTCCGAAGAAGAAAAAAAAACACGAAACACCATACTACTATTTCCGCGTGTGCATAATTCCTTTGATAAAAAATTTCGCAAGGGGGAAGGGGGCAGTCCACACTCCGTGGTGTAACATGCCGCAACATCCTCTGCGGTTAGCCGAGCGCGGCGAGACGGGGGCCAGCGGGGTCAGCACCCAGCGGG
This sequence comes from Melogona broelemanni, assembly GCA_033995665.1. Taxonomy (NCBI): domain Eukaryota; kingdom Metazoa; phylum Arthropoda; class Diplopoda; order Chordeumatida; family Chordeumatidae; genus Melogona; species Melogona broelemanni. Next base: position 533 of record JAUJYS010006415.1, on the reverse strand, counting down.
CCGCGCGAAAAAAAAACATGCATAACCACCCCCGCGCATTACAATACCCCTTTCCTCACTCCTCCCACCCCCCGGTAACCCCATTAGAGAAGACACTCCCCCGTCACTCGAAGACTGACAACCCACAAAAAATTGCATCATCATTCCGTTTAGTTGTCCTGCGAGCACGCTCGCTCATTACGTAAGTAACCATTTCCGTTCGTTTTGTGCAGACCACCCTCACCCCCAAATACTATGCATACACACGAAGCATATGTCATCATTTGGTAAAAAAAAAAAGTGATTGACATATTGCGATTGATCGTGATCGTTACACAAGTTGAGTGGCAATAGAGGTTAAGTCGAGCCTTAATATCTTCCACTTAAGAACACATTTGCCAGTATTGCGTTGGAATGGCAAACGGACATCTTGTTCCAAAGAATTCGTTCCTTTTCTGAGGAACGTTGGAACGTCCTCGTTCCCTTTTTCGGGAACGCACAAAGATTTAGGACGTTCCGTTAGATGTCGGCCCCCGTGGCTCAGTGGATATGGT
>JAUJYS010006414.1:0-10343 GCA_033995665.1 Melogona broelemanni | reverse complement strand
TGCGTGTACGCGCGCGCGCGCGCGTACGTCCGATAGAACGTATTTTCTGGTTGTTCATGTCACGCTCGTGTAGTTATTCCGAGCAAAGCTAGGCACAGGCATCCGTATTTTTCCTCACAGTAAATAATAAAAAAATGCGGTTATGCGGTTAAATCGCGATGCGACATCACGAAAGAGGATTAAGTACGACAACGAGCATTCCGTACGATTCAAGCGTTTCATCGAGTCAGCGAAACGACCAGCCCTCAAACGAAAAAAATATTCCATCCAGAATCCATTAATTGATCTAATTGGTTCACTGCGGAATTGCTTCACCGACAACAAACGAATCCAACGGCGTTGTTGCCGAGTTCAGTAACCTATTTACGATAGAATTTGGTCCCCGTTATAAAGTAAAATTACTGATAGTCGAAATTTTGGAATCAAATTTCCCCTTCGCAGCTGAAGGTACAAAACATTCAGTCGCTAATGCAACCGTTTAGCTCGATAAATATTTATTCGACCGCAAAAGAATGTCGATATTCCATTTCAGTTCACCATCCAATTTTTATGTTCGATTTTGTTGTACGCATTTTCCACGTAGGCTGAATTTCAAAGAAATCGTCGTGCATGCAACTAGCTCGTTGAGAATTGCAAACAAAAGCTCTGTTTGAAAAAAAAATTTAAGTTAAATTCTCTTAATGACGACTGCATCGTTACAGTTCAATAACCGCACAGTTTACTGCAGTGAAAAGGCCAACAGCATCGCAGAGTCGAAAATATTTGCTTGATACAAGCAAATAGACGTTTTTCTCGGGTTTCGAAATAGAATAAATACAAGTTTCTCGGAACTGCCGAAAATTAACGGAAATTTCAAAACCGGTAGGTAAAATAGAAAACCTTTATATTTAAAAAAAAACTATCAATCCGACAGACGACAGATTTCACTTGAATAATGAATAACGTCTCACAATCTCAGTTTTAATATTTGAGCGTAGGCAGCGTTTTGCTCCGTAGTGTGAAAAAGAGATTTAGGGATGGATCGTCGAAAGTCCCCGATGGTCGGCAGTGACACGCGCAAAAATAAATTTACGGCAGTCACGTAATGGTAATGGCAATGGCTGAGCGAAAGATAGGCGCAAGATCCAATCGCTCGCCCATCTTCGGCAATGGCTCCAGGGGTTACGTTGATTTACAGTTCGGTCAACGGAATGGACGGATACCCATGGGCGAGCGTGGTTCGTGGAAGCTCGAACAATACGAAAATTGGTCTGTCGCGCGAGAAGAGCCAACTGTTTAATCAAAGCCAAATGGAGTTTACTCTTTTTGGGCCCGTGATGTCGCGACGACAAATTTGGTAGCTTCCGAGAAACATTTCACCTGTGTCGCACGCTAATTTTCGGTTCATCGTTCACAAATTCAGGTGCGAATGATACGATAGGAACACGAGGGTCAAACTCCTGAGATCCCCCTATCTGTCCAAGGAGTGGTCACATTGAAAACCAGCTCTTTTGAGTAATCCATGTACAATAGTGAAATATGTAGTCTACGTGATTAGTACCATAAAACGTGTTGGGCATATGGCAAATAGCAATATCTGAGAAGCACATTCTCCACAATACCAAGAGATAAAATAATCGCGTGCCAGAACCGGGAATTGAACGCGGGACCGCCCGCACCGCAATCGGTCACAATACCGACTGGGCTGCGGCAAGCCACAATTCATTCATTTGCACTCAGGTTATCGTCGTAATAGGAGCAACACGAGCAAACCGTTTATTCAGCTGCGGGTCGCAGGCGGCCATACAGCATTTCTAGAAATCACCTCGGAAAAATCTCGGTCAGTACTGGTCGGCGTCGGGGGAGCCGTTACGCGGCGAGCCGAGCAATTTACGTCGGCCGCATCCGCCGAGATTTCGCGGCCGCTACGACCGCCTTGGCACACCTGGAGCCCCGGCCATGCCCTTAGCGGGCGCGTGGGAGGTGTACCGGTAGGCACTGGCCCGGCGACAGTGCATTCCGAGGGACCGACTGCTTGTGTCACTGCCCCCCTTTCCCCTCTACCACACTCGGTTGTCATTGGTACTTCAAGCACGTAAAATGCTGACATCTAGTTTTCTAGCAATCCAGCTATTCTAGTTGTACCAAATGTACGAATACATTCTGAATTTGCAGAAAATTGATATTTCGGAATATTTGCACTTTTAATTCAGTGAAGTAGGAAGTGTACAATTAATAAAACTGAATTGAGACTAATTTTAAAACTTGTTGCGTAATGCGAGGATGAATTTAACGTCAAACTATCTTTATCACTAATCACTATTCGAGCTAAAAATTGTGATCGTTATAATTATTAAAAAAACACTGAAACTGCGCAATAATTTAAAAAGTGATATTTGATTACCAGACTCAGTATACCGTATAACCTGGCAACCATAGAAGATGGGAAATATTTGGAGCAGCACTTGCGGGGGCTGTTTTGTTCAAAATATTTGCGTACCAACTAGTCTTTACATTACATTCCTTCCAAGGACATTCTCCCTATTTGAATGCATGCAAATAAAAAGGGCAAGACGTATCAGCCGCCGCTATGACCCTCCCGCCCCTCGCCATAAGCATCAAAACAGGCGATCTCGACGAGCGCGGCAGTCCAATGTGACCAAATTACGCTATTCATCCTAACTGCTGCTAAATTGGATAGCGCCGGTGCCATACACGAAGCCCATTCCGGGGGGAGCTTTACGTATTCATCGTTATAAGCGCGTACAGGGTGAGTCGAAAGAGTTTGATTAAGTAGTGTCAAATACAGAAGACAGCGACAGCAGCACATTGCAATACATGTATTTAAAATAAAAAATAAGACAAAGTGAATTGAGAATACGCAAGTCCCGCTTGAGCGTGCGACGCCCTCTAGTGGCAACCGCTTGAAGTTCTAAGCAATAAAAGTACACCACATCGGTTCAAAAGAACACGACCGGCGTCTCGGTTCCAAGCTAGAGGACGAGAACAGATCCATCAAAGGATCATAATAGGCGAAAAACTCCGCAGTACAGTAATAGAAAACGTACTCTTTGGAGCTGTTGTAGCATTGTTTAATCACTGTTTAATCGCCATGTTTAATCAAACATTGCGTACCGTCAAAAAGTTGCTGTTTTTCTTCCTCTATGGTCATGGAACACTACGTAAATATATTCCGCCGTAAAGTTTCTACCCTTTAGTTTCACGTGTCGATCGGCCAATCGCGGCACTCCGTCTGTGAAGCCTCGAGATCCGGATATTCGAAGCAATGGATAGTTGAGACGCAGCGGCGCCAAGTTTCCACCACTCAACCCACATGATCTGACCCTTGAACGCGAGCCGAGGCGGGCGGTTTAATTAAACGAGCCGGCGACAACGACGACACAGCCCGAGCCGAACAACAACTTCAATCAGGGCAACGCCGTGGCATTTGGAAAACTGGCAATACATGCTAATTTTAAATTGCGTTGCAATAAATCGCCATTGCATTATTCATTACCGCGCGTCTGCCTGTTACAGCGAGGGAGCTTCCGAAAAGGTTCGGTTGAATAGGTTTTACTGACTGGTAGGAAACACGCTAAGCAGCATTACTACTTACTTAGTGGGGCAGTATTTAGGTAAAAAGCCGACCATTAGGGAGTTGTGCTAAGAGATCAGACAGTCTTCCATAAAAATAAAAATACACACAATAAAGCGACTCGTCGTAGCCTAGTCGGTATTGCAATCAACCGCGGTGCGGTGGTCACGGGTTTGAATCCCGGCGCGGGCCCTCGTTTATTCTATACCGGAATAATTGTAAAAATGTGCCACTCACATATTACCATTGCAACACGAGGGGTACAGAATCTCCGATAGTGATATTCACCGCTGTGATTTAAAAAATGCATTCTAGTTTGAATCTGCCTTGCTTAAGGCATAAACGAAAAGCTTGATTTTCTATCACGACGCGGAAGGTTGGATGAAAACACAAGATAATCTATTCCAAATGCGCAGCAAACTGCGACGAAAAATATTTGCAGAGATACGCCCATCGGCGAAATTAGATTCGACGAGATTTTCGATTGAATACGCGAATGTTTGATCAAAAACCCCTCTCACCCCCCCCCGATTTAATTTCGTTTTTGTCACACACGAGTTGGGGCGGCCTTTTCGATGTACCCGAATCAGGATCAGTCGCGACCCGCCGTGTTCGTGTGCCAAAATACCGACGAAAGCTATTTAGAATTTCCCCAGCCCCAACTCCAGCTCGTAAGAGATAAAAAGCGACGAGAGGAACGTTTACAGAACAAGGATCAGGTAAATGGATTCGAAGATTGCGTATTTGTTCAAATCGACTTCGCGATTTCCTGACCAAAAACAGCCTTACCCCACCCAAACCTTTTCACCTAGATACTGTTTTCGATTTTGGAAGCACGTGGAACTATCGCGTTTAGAAAATACGTCATCCGCTCTTTTAATGCGCGACTTAATTAAACGAGCCGCCAAATCAATACTTGCGATTCGATTTTACGCTGGTCGGCGGCCTCGTGGGTCAATTTTCAGGTAACACCGCGACCCGTCTCGATCCTAAAAGATCGGGTCACCCGACTGTAGGAGGTGATCTCCGCGAATCTAGCGCCGTTATGATGCTTCAAGATGCAAAGCCGCTTAGATTATGTTTGACTTCCTGCAAACCTCCGTGATTTCTCTCCTACAGAACAAACGAACCGGATTCCTACTCCTATCGAGAGAGTTGCTTACGATCTAGCCCCTCGCCCAATGTACGGCCTTACTTGCACTTCGATGTATAAATATTATGGAAAGATTGGCACTTTCGATGGCCACACTCATTGAAATTAGGACGATAAAATTTCAGAATTGATTGAATCCATTTCAATGAGATGTCAAAGTAGCTATCGAGCGCAAAGAATAACTCAAAAAATGCTTAATTATTTTTTTTCTGTCAAAAATATTTTTTCATTTCGCTAAAATATTTAAAAGGTGTAAACTTATGTTTATGGTTACAAATATTATTTATTTTGCAGGGCCCACCCCGCCTCATTAAAAATGTAAATGTAAATATTTTATATCTACAAATAACGTGACACATTACTTACCATTCTGTAATTGGGTATTTTTAATTCTTGTGTTTATTAAACATCAAAATACAAGAAGTTGCCGTTTCCCAATCTTCTTTGGTCGGAGATAAAATTTTTATTTTAAGCTATTGCAAACCAACGGCTCCTACACCTATCATCTTCATAATCATTAAAAATGGTCTATTATATATTCGAACGCAAAATGAAAAGATATTAAGGACACCTCGGTGGTCTTATCAGCCGAATTTTCTCCACGCGTCTTAAATGGCTTTACCTCGGAGCGTGTTAGGCCAACAGAGAGCCGACACGACGAAATTGCTCCGACCGTGGCTGCCAGTTTCGTAACGAGCATTACGACCGCGGGGCGACCTCCAATAACTGTCAGGAATTATGTCGGCACGTCCGGCCGACACAATATCCACGGCTGGACGCGGCCTGGCCACGCGTCTCGGGCGCAGGTGCGCACACACGCACTTCTACGTACGGTATTGGCCGACAGTTGCTCACCTAGCTTGGGTGGCGTCGCGCTCGACCTTTGGCCAAAGGGTTGGCAACATTAGACTTAAGCTAACAACCGCACTACACTAATTCGATGAGCATGATTTCAACAGAAGCCCAGAAACCGAATAAAAGAGGGTCACCGCCGAGAATCCAACCCGAGATCTTCAACCAACCGAGCTATAAGTGTTTGAAAGATTTATCATGTTTCACAATATTTGAATGATTGACCATGGCTAAAGTTGCCATGTTGGTTAAATGGTTAGCGCATTCACCTACTGTATCCGTGATCGCGGGAGCCAAATGTTTCCATATATCGGGCACGTTATGCGAACCGCCTATACGAAATGCGTACGGATGATGATTTCCACTCTGTTATCTATAGGTGTTTGTGTATGTGCGTATCTCTCCTTTGGCCCGGAGGCGGTCGCCCAGCTCGATCCCATCCACCGCATTCTATAGGTCAAGTTCGCGGACGACTTAATTGAAAGCCAAAGCAATTGTGGCACTGTGGCACTGCGGGGGGAGTACTAACCCTGGCTAGAGCACGCTTGAAATAACGAGAAACCAGTACAGGGTGCCTTGAAATTGGTTCGGATAACTGGAATACATTACTATTTACAAGAACGCGTAGAACCATTTCAAGATGATGTACCACCGTCGGTAAATAAATTCGCGAAACTCCAGAGATCAGCTTTCCATTTAAAACCAACTGTTTTTCATCGAAAGATTACACGGGACACAACAGGTTACAAACAGCGGGCCAAAGGTTGCGCACCCCTACTGGACCACACTTTCAACGTCGTGAGGTACCAGCAAAAATATTGTATTGGGACTGCTGCCCCTTGCCAATCAAATAGAAGGCCAATGCCCGTGAGCTGCACTGAGAACAGCTACAAGAGCATTTCATCGAGGTTATGAACAGGCTAAAAAGAAAACGGTTGCTGAATATCATAAGGTGAATTGTGTATTTTTTACACAGTTCAGCTGATAAAAATTAAAACGTCAGCAATTTTCCTTTACAGTATTTATAGATAAAAATAGAATATGAATATAACTGACCGGAACCCACGTGTTTGAATGACACTGCCAAAGTGCTTTCACAAAACTGACTCCCATTGAAAAACAAGAGCAGTCCATAGAATAATCATGCTCAGCCTGCCAACAGCGCAAGATACAGTCTTACGAAGTTAAAGGATGCCGCGAAAAAAAACCAGTGATTAAATGGCCCTTAAGCACCGTTGCCAGACCGTTATACACAGCGTCATTGTTTCGAAACATAACAAAAGACGAGGTGCCGTCTCCTAGTTAGGTCTCGGTATAGTGAAGAGGTTATAAAAATAAACGTCGAGCCCAATTTTTTTTTACCCAGCCCCCATGTCATACGCGCGTCTTTTCAGCCTGCACCACCGCTGAAGTGGATTTAGAGAGAAATTGAATGAAAAGCTGTGCAAACTTGGGGAAAAGACGCTGCGGGACCCGCGGCAGCACTCTAAAAACGATTCGGGTAGAAAAATTTCCGATTCAAGTGGGCTCGTCATTGTTATGCAGCGTCACGCCAAGCTATCAAATCAGAACAATTTGAGCGGTCTCTCTCGTCTGCGGGGAGAGTTTTAAAAAACCGGGCTGATATATACTACGATACGGAGCACTTGAACGTAAGCCCGCCATATGTGCAATTAGCGGGGGAAGGGGGAGGGGGAATGATAACCGCACACCAGTCATGCGCAGCATTGACGATCATTTCCACTTTTTATTCATAATAAATGTTTCGCATCTGCGGTCGAGAAGCTGAACGCTTTAAGTACTCGGCGAATGAGATGCATGCCTTGAGCGATTTTAAAATTCAAAAATAAATCATGAAAATTTAGTCAGATGCTTGAATCTGAATTGGCATAGTGACACACCATAAAACGTTCCCTAAATTATATTAGCACCCTATTCAATGGACAATTTCGCTATCACATCACACTAACTCATCCTCAAAAAGTCCTTTTTAGCGAATCCAACAAGTTCACTTTAGAGAATATTTATAAAAAAAAAATAATCTTAATAACATAATTTTTGAGGTGACCGTAAAATCTAGTTTAGCCAATCATTCGAAAAATGTCAAATTAGCAATACCCGTAAACTTTTAAAAGGCAAACGCCGTCAATCTCAAATAGAATAAATGTGAAAAGAGAGAAATTTTCTCATTTCAAAAAAATAAAAAAGATAATTGCTCTTTGTTCATAAAAACTGTGGTTGATGACGCGCTTATGCAAAATAAAAATAGATAACCATGCAGCAACCTAACACAAATGTGTCGTGACTGAATAATTAATCAGTAATTATCAGAAAACATAATCAGGGTATGGGTTACGGTTGTTTTAAGGTGTTTTTGTCGAGAACTTTAGCATTTGCGCCACAAACAGCTCGCGGGAACACATAAGACCATGGACTACATCTTATATAAATAATGCATGTATTTATCTCATCGACGAACCACAAGGCTAATCACAACAAGCTCGCGGAACAAAAACATTGTTGAACGTATTCACTATGTCAATGTCATTAACATCGTACGATGTGCATAAAAGAAGTTGTTTCGGATGGTTAACCCAATCTCCAGAATTTAATGACCTCAACGACGTGAACGTTGAAATAATGTTTGAACTGCATTTGACGTTCATTTGGCCTTATACGTCTGCTGTACGTTATTGTGAGTGGAAACACGTCAAGTTTGGACGTTCGTTTATATTTTCTTGATATTAAAATGTAGAGCAGTGTTTCCCAAACTTTTTGGCTCGCGGAGCCCTTTTTTAATCAACTTCAATGGCGGAGCCCCTACAGACAATCAATTTTAATGGCGGAGCCTTATTTCATACAAGTTAATGGCGTTTCTATGTTAATTTTCTACCTTTCAATGGCGTTTTATTATTTATTTGATTTCCAAAAGTGCCCACTGAGCCCTTTGGGCTCCGCGGCCAAGTCTCAAGTGTTAACAATTTTTTTTAGGTCAACAGAAGACACAAATTTAAAAATCAAATCTCCCCTCTTCCTAATCCTAAACGTTCATTCGAAAGAAAAATGAAATAATATTTTAATAACCAAAATAATTAGTACAATGAATCGCTTAATAATGAACAATGCTTGGATTGTGCTGTTAACATTCCTTCGAAGCCATTTGTCGTTTCGTAAATTACAACCAATGAGCCAAACAATCTGGCTTTGAGTGGCATAAGTCAGTGTTTCAATGGCGGAGCCCCAACAGGCTATTAAATTTAATGTCGGAGCCCCATTTCATATAAGTTAATGGCGTTTCTATGTTATGGCGTTTTATTATTTATTTTATTTCCAAAAGTGGCCGCGGAACCCAAAGGGCTCCGCGGAGCACAGTTTGGGAAACAAGGGAGTAGAGTAAAGGTTTGCAGATATGTTTGGTGGGCGAGATTGGAAGCCATTTTTGACAGCAACACAGATAGTTTGTTCCATAAATTGTAGAAAAACTCTTGCAAAAACTATATTATCAGAAAACGGCTTAATTATGTGAAATCTGCAACAGTTTGATGTCGTAATAACATTCGCCATGCGTGATCTGATTCTAGTCAGGGTCAGAACACGCAGCAGTTTAATTATATGGAAAATCCGTGCACGTAGCACAATTTCAACATCGTTTCGATGTTGCGGTAGCCACCAATATGTGATCGCAAATGGACCCACACGTATATGAAACAATACTGCACTGCAGCAGAGTACGCGGTCCCCACCAAAAAGTAATTCCTGACCTTCGCTTGTTTATTCGACAACCGACGGCAGAATTGTGTTTGTCCCCAAACAAATCTTGAGAAAAATTGTCCGCAGGTAATTACATTTTATTTTTTGTTCAAATAAACGGAAAGCGCTCGAAGCAAGGGGAGAGACATGCAAACAAAAAAAGCTCTTCCAAGATGTTGACCCAACAATGTACTGCGCCAGCGCCATCTAGGAAATTATCGGTAAAAACGAATTGATAATTCGTCGAAGTTGTCGCATTTTGAGCACGAACGGTTGGGCCCACCAAAGAAACTGTTGCCTTAAAAAATGTAAATAGAAAGCAAAAGCAATCGTGAAAATTATGTCGCGCGCTTTTTTTCCATCACGTGCGGACCCCCTACGCAGTTTTTGAAACCATTTGGAGGGAAACTCCGTAATTTATTTTCGTAAGATATTCAAATAGCGAAGAGACAGACAGGAGGATAGAAAAATCATCGTCACTTCAACAACAGAGGACGCACTAATTTAAATTAGAACATGATAGCGTGTAAGCAACTGCCATCGATATCAAAACAAGTTTGACGCGAGTAATATGACATCCATTAACGCTTACCCTTACTTACTTATAAGAAGAAAAACATATTTAGTCGCATACTGAATTATTCGAAAAGAAAATTAAGATTGACACCCAAGGCACCGATTCGCATTTACTCCAATTACAGAGCGCAAATACGTTATGCACCATTCGCTATTAATGCAATTCTCAAATTACATTAATAGCGAATCGGTAATTCTAAGTTATGACCTAACTAGAAAATTACTGATGTAAAAAGACACGAAAAATTCGAGTACGAAATTTTGGTCTAGTGGATAGCGCGCCCATCTACTGATCAGAAGTTTGCAAATTCGAACCCGAATATGCTCGTCCACCGGGCTTACACGCAAAACACACTTAGGATAATGAAAATGAGAAAGTGTAACCTAGACCATTAAGGAAACGTGACGGCAACTTTAAAACGCTTAGTAATTACGAGA
>JAUJYS010006413.1:0-10344 GCA_033995665.1 Melogona broelemanni | reverse complement strand
ACGGGAACTTTCCGTTCCGTTCCTACCCAACACTGTGTTGGGTTCATTCCTTTCGAAAAGGAACCAGTTCCCGTTCCACCGATGAAAAAAGAAACCAATTCCCGTTCCCGTTCCTCAAAAATAAAAAGGAACCTAAGCGTTCCTCCGTTCCACAAAAAAGGAACCAGTTCCTAGGAACGGGAACTTTCCGTTCCGTTCCTACCCAACACTGTAAACAACTTACATCTCCTTGAGACTGGCGTCGCAAATAACATGCCAAGCGTTGGGCTGGAACGGCTGGAACCTGATACACTGGAACGCCGAATCGCCGAACGCCATTCCCGAGTCGCTGTTGAAGTCGAACGCCAGATCGTCGTCAGTCAGTTGCTGAGCGGACACCGATAAGTTGGAACCCTGGTCTGGTGATGCGCCTGCAATGCCAAACAAACGAAAACAATGAGACAATCCACACAGCAAGTCTATCGTTTCAACCAATGACCGTTATTCAGCGTCAGCTTAGTTACAATTTCGCGCAAAAGAATTAAAGATTAAGCAACGAATAGTTGGCATCACAAATTTACTCACAGTGGCGCTGCAGAATAGGCGGCGGCGGCGGAATGACGACAGCGCCCCCGCTGCCCGGCTCCTGTTTGATGTGCACGATTCCGTTCAACGACTCCTGGGTGGTGCCGGAAGAGTTGCTATTATTGTTGGTGGCGCCACCACTCGGAGACTCGCACAATTTCCGCTTCTTGCTGTTGGGGTAGTTGGGAGTGCGACCGCCGATACTGCTTTCGCACCGGCAAAGAAAATGACAAATGTGGAAATCAGAAACTGGCAACGAGCATAGGACGGAAAAAAAATGGCTCAAATCAACTAAAGTTTTCTTCTAAATTACGCTCGTAGTCTCGCATCAGTCGTTGTTTCCTTGCCACGTTACGGTCACGTGACTGTTTCAATTTTAAGATCTACAGTATTGTTTAACATACATTACAGAGATGCCGGTAGCATAGTGGTGCACGTGTTTGCCTACTATGCGCCCGTGATCATGGGTTCAATTCCCGACAGACATGTTTTCGGGGACACATTGTAATTGTAACAACTTCTACGCGTTTACTACTGTTATAAATAACTTACCTTCCGAATACGGTGGGCAGTCCGTTGCCGGTTAGGTCCACCTGCATGGGAGCCGAGTGGATGCCGGCGGGCTGGCCACCCTGACCACCGTGCTGGGACATGGCTCCGTTGGTCGCCAACAGTCCCAGAGGCGACAGCAGGGCCGGCACCGTCGCCTGCTGCTGCTGCTGCAGCTGCAAGTCCGGCATGTGCTTGAGCGGCTGCGTGTTGCTGTACGACAGCTGCTGCTGCTGTTGCTGCTGCTTCCGGTTGCCGGGAAGCGGAGGCAGCAGCATATCCTGGAGGCTGGTGACGCCAATGTTGTTGTGCGGCTGCTGCTTTTGTTCTGTACAAGATATAAACCGGAAATGGAAATCGGAATAAGGATAACATCACATGTTTTAAATTTGGTATTTTATTTATTTTACTCTGCCAACTTTCCGCCCTATTGCGAACAATAAATTTTGACTAAACTAAATTTTAGAATGTCTCCTTCACTTAGCCATTTTTAAAATAAACTTTAATTCAGCTAGCCCGAATTAAAAAAAAAACAAAAAAAAAACAGTTTTTATAATTGACCCGTTTAATCAATATTTAAACAAAAAAAACATTTTCTATTTTGCTATTTAATCTGGAATAATAAGTAACTTTTAATTCAGACTCTTCACCCGCATTTTAAAAAGATGCCTCTTCAATTGAGCCTTTTAATCTACACTTCAGACATGTTTTTTAGTCTGTCAATTAATTCATAAACAATACAGCCTTATTTTAGGCAATCAATCCGCGTTTTCAAAACATATTTCTTTAATTAAGCCACTTAATTCGCAAATAATGGCTACGTAATCTCGTTTCAGCCAATTAAACCGCTAATTTCCCACATAACCCCCGACTCACAAAATGCGAATTTCATAACTACGAACCAGCAATTCAAATAAAAAATATCATCTGCAATTCAGTCAAATAACCTCTATTTTAACCAGACGCCATTTTTAACTCAGCAATCCTTGTCATTCAACAAGTTCGTAAAATTCTAGTTAACAACAAAAACTGGACCATGTTTTCAAACTTTGAGAACTGGTCTGACCAGGTAGGCAAAAACAGATAACAAAACAAGTTTGAAATCGACAACCTTCTCCCCCTCCACCCTCCCACCATGTAAACCATTCGTACATGCAACTGACTCAGTCACAGGGACATTGTCGCAAATCACAGCGAATATCAGAAGACCGGATATAGCCAAACATGACTAGGGAAAAATTCGATTTTAATTCGGCACCATTCAAGCGCATTTCATCACAAACATCACCAACTCTCTAAGTTCACGCTTAACCCTAGTTGACTAGCAACAGAAATTCCGTTCCAAAATTCGGCGCACGTGCAACACAGCATTGAATCAAGGTTGCCAGGAAACGTTTAAGCGTCGAAACAAAAACATCTAAACATGCCTGGATTAGCGCGAACTAATAACAAAATGAGGACTTCACAAGAGATAATTTGTAAAATTGATCCGCACCACAGGGCGTCGTTTTCGACGTGACAAACAGAATAAATACACAATTAAATAATCCGAAATGTCGCTACAGGATTAGGCTCGCACGTGTGCGTTTAAATCGTCTTAAATAGTAGGCGTGGCTTTCGTGGTGTCGAACCTAACAATGAGATTAATAACTTCCACGGGAAAAAAAATCGACGACTACTTTTAACACCGAATATAGGATTGTCAACTTGAAAAGCCACACCCATTGAAAAATGTGATTAAGACTATTTAAGAACACAGGTGTGATATGAAAATTTGAAACAGCAACTGTTTTTAAAAATTAATTTCCCCGTTTTTAAAGTCAACTCAATATTTTTTACAACGCATTGTAATTAAATCTTAATTAACAAGTGACGTCACTTGAAGTAACTGACTCATCGACGGCGTATGACAACCTGACAACAAAAAAAAAATGGATCTGTTCGACGCGAATCGTTATATCGGCCACGCTGTTAAAAGTCAAAGGCCACTTAAATTCTGACTTACCGTCATCTGGTGGTGAGTAGGGCGGTTCGGACCCAGAGTCCGGTGGACTGTCTGGCAAGTGGTGGCTGTCAAATAAGAGAAGAAAAACAAAATTTAATATTCAGGCCTTGATAGAAATTTTTGCCATGATACCCGACAACATTCAGGCACGGGTTCCACGGTTTTACTTCCATTTCGAAGAAAGACACGTATACGAATTTATCTCGCCGGAAAAATTCTAGTGGTCTCAAGTAGTTCGACGCGTTAACGCGTCGACCATAGAACTTGTATCGGGTGGCGATTTTAGGAGCTGTCGTAAACATATTATAAATTAATTCGATTAATAATATCCAAGTATAAATTAAGAAAGAAAAAACTAAGAATAATTTAAAAAAAGCTAATTATTATGCGGCTTTCATCTAATGATTTCATCCATGTTTTTGACGTTATAAAAAATAATAATCAAAGTACAATAAAAGTGAAACTCGCGTTTTATTAAAAAGAGTTTAAAGATTTTAAATGTGTTACGCATTCAGTCGTTTTGTTTATTGCTGTTTATGTCACGCATTTGAACACGTGCCCGTGATAAGTTAATTTTTAAAAATTATATTTGTATTTTTTATTATTATTTATATTTGAATACTTATTAACCTAATTAATTAATCATGCATCTTTAATTTTCAAGACGGCCGTGTATCATCCTGACATATGACGATACGCATCAAAAGGCAAAAAAAAAAATAGCCACGCGCTCAACACCAGTCAATAAATGCCACCTGGAAAGTCACGAAATTCACACTTCCATCACGACCTTCTTCCCTCAGCTGTCGTGACTCACATCTTCCGCGGGCTGCCCTCAAAACTACTTCTTTGTAGACGTAATGAAATATTCGAGGCGTGTTGTGTGTACATATTTGTAAAAATATTCACACACGCTAAGGAAAGGATAATTGACGTGCTCTCTCTGAACAGGTGATCTGACACGAACAATTGAGAACTAGAACCCCAGCAAATATCAATCAGTATTGAGGGTGGAGGATGCCATGGGGGAGGGGTCAGAGAATGAAAGTGGGTCTAACGAAAAATCTCGCGTGAAAAGGGGAATATGCCTCTAGCCAGATTGAATTTCTTGGTCATAATACCCACAATAATAAAGAAAAAAACCTACATTAGCGAGCGCACCAATGGAATGGCTGTTTTGAATACGTATATTGAAAATTATGTGGGTTAAGTTGAAAAATCGTCGAGAAAAACAGGTCAATGCCTGTCCGGGTAGGATCACTATGGTAAGCTAAAGAGACTATAGCGTCCCACATGTACAGAGGGGTGGATATAAGTGAAAGTGAATTGATATCAAATGCGGGGCAACGCTAAAATTCATCGTTACACCAAAAGGGAACCAATGGAACGGCGCGAGTAATTTCAGATTTCAGAACAGAAATGTCAACGAAATTCTGCTCGAACTGAAATAGCGAAATCATGCTACGGCATGAGTGCGTTTTACCTAAAATATTTGACTAAAATTTTTTTGTTTAATATTCTTCAAAATCTCAATCCACTTTATGTAATAATACTTTATTAAAGGCAAAATATGGTCAAGCTTCATGTGTTCTGTTATGTATCTTTACGCTTTGGTCAATGGATGAATTCTTTCTAAATTACGAAAATTTTCTATTTCTTAATTTTGATATTTTCAACAGTTCGACTACGCAGGCAATCAAGAGTTACAAATAAAAAATATAATGTCAATTATCTTACAAGCAGCTTTCTTATTTAAAAAAAAAACGATATTGTAATGGGCGTTAACTTAAAATTAGCATATTGGTATAACAATTTTGAAAACAATATTTCCATCTTCGGTAAAGACAAGAATTTTATGACCGTCCCATGAACGAATATGAACGGAGGAAATTAGTAAACAACAAAATACATAATTTTATTGTCTTAAATGTTGTTTTAATAACTGTCGGATATAAAAAATCAAGTTTTCGCCAGACCAATTGTCACTAGTGCATGCTACGCGCGCCTTCCTTCGGAATAAAATAGAAGCTGTGGTACTCGTGCCTAAGCGTTGATTACCTACATGTTAAAGATTCCTACCTGAAACCTTTTTGCTTAGCCTATTTGGGCTAGGCAAAAAAGGTTCCGTTTTTTAATAACAAATTCTGTAAAACCCCCTTTAAAAAATTTATACTCTAGGCCAATTCGTGATTGGGTCAATACTCACGGAAGGCTATAGGAGAGTCCGCCATTCTTGTAGGCGGAAACGGCCGGGTTGACCACGCCGTAGTAGTGGGGCGGCAACGGTGTTCCGGCTCCGTTGTTGCTGGACGAGGGCGGCTGGGCCGGAAGCAGGTGCTGGGCGGTGACATTCTTGAGGCCAGCGCTGTTGGCCGCTTCGGGGTTTTTCACCTCGTTGCCCACTAACGACTCGTGGAAATAGCTGGACAACGCGGAAAGGTCAAACACACGGGTCAGATACAACCGAACAGGAACAGCGAGTCAAACGATAATGTGCTTGGCATATCAACAATTTGTTAATTCCTCAATTTTATCGTTGTACTGGGACTGTCACAGGGAAAAGTGGAGTGCAGCAGAAAATGGTGAAGGCCATACATTAAAAGGGATTTTACCTACATGGTTATCAGGAGTAGGAAACGACACAGACGTATTTGCAGTGAAAATATTCACTATGTCTGTGAATGCATTTTATTTCATTTATTTTCAGGGCGTTTGAAAGTTTAGACAAGGCCTACACTAAAACGATTTGAATGGATATTTTGACGTATCCAAGCAGAGTTACAATGTTCATCTTCGATAAAATCCAAACTTATGTATGCGTAGAAGGCCTACACTGTGAATCCCTTAACGTTAATTTTGTTCTGTCCGTCCCTCCACGATTTAAAAATATTTTATTATGTGTTATTATTGTGTCAAGCAAAAAACAGAATAACATTTTCAAGGAAAATTCTATAAAATTACTACATTAAAAATGAAAAAATATTAAAAAGCTATTATGGATAGTTAATAATTGATGTTATGAAAAATTCCATCAGCGAACTCAAGAACAATGACAAATTAAATTTATTATCTGGAATTCACCGTTCGTCTTTCAGCCTGTCCCAGATTGAAAATATCTTGCCGAACTTTATTTTTTGTCAATTAGCTGCATCATACTGTTCGTTTAACAGTAAAATGATGACAAGTGCACGTACGCATTAAGAAACAAATGTCGAATGCATCGTTAATTTCAACCATAAAAACTTGAACCAGCGAGCAATATGTTCAGCTGTCACGCGATTGAGAATAATAACAAAATTATCAAATCAGTTAGCGACGTTCACCATTCATTGTACTCATTATTGAGCTATTCCCTAGTTTAAAGCGCGACGCAGTGCAGAGTTCAAACTACGCCTTATTATACGCCTCCGAGAAAAAGTACACGTATGGCAAGAACGAAGATGGGGTTCTACTACGTACATGTTGTTGTCGTCATCGCCATTGATGTAGTCTTCTAAGTGTCGGAAGTCGATGGCCTCATTGTCGAAACCCACAAAATCCGTTTGACCTGCACAAACAAAAAATAAAAAGAAACAAAACATGAGAATTTGAAACAATTTGCTCAACTTAATTGCAAATTGATTAAGGACAAAAGGAATTCCAGAATAATTGATAGGATTGAAACAAATTAACGAATTGAGTCCATCGAACTAATCACAAGGTGATTTTGTATTTTCAATAATAAAAAACTTATTTGAAATGAATAAATAATAAAGCAGCTTATTAACAAGTGAACACAGATAGGACATACAGAAACCCAATTATAAAATCACACAATTTCTTTAAAAAAAAATTTTATCAGACGCATGAAACCAATTATTTCGCTCTTTACAAATCTTAGGTTTTTAAATGGTATAAAAGTCAAGTCTTTTTTATTATTAAATAACCTATCAAATTTATATCTACACCAACAATTAATGAATCCTAATAATTAACATTCGTTATTGAGGACAGCGCCATTCAGCGGACAGTTAGCAAACATCAACGCTTAGACGTTTTACATATACGTAGCTAAACGTCGATAACCCTTTTTATCTCATGCAGCTTTAACCCTTTTTATTTTATGCAGTAATGCAAGTCCACTAAAGAGTAATTCGTTGGGACAAGGACAAAAGCAATTTGCTCGATGTCGCCTGCCGTGGCCACCAATACGCGCAAGCACACAAAAATGAATCGGCCAATTTATGTAATTAATTTAATTTTAGAAAAACGATTTCCACCATGTTGGAAACTACTGCGTGTCCTGTACACAAAGACTGCCGCGACCGTCGCGATGATTTCGTCAATCTCGCAACATTTTCGAATGCCCGTATTCTGGTCGTGCATGCGTGCGATCCTCATTTATGCCAATTTATATTTTGAACGATTATTTTTTGTTCAGAAATTTCAACCAAATAAAACAGGCACGACAACATATTGTAACAAGTTGGACAACGGTTGGGAGATCAATTTGTGGTGCTGGGGTCCCGAGTTTGATTACCGACGAAAGCTATGTAAATTCGATCCACAAATGGAGCTAATAAAGCAACAGATATGGGAATATTCTCACCTGTAACGAATAGTGACTACAGGATATACTGTATCTCTCCTGTTGCTATAGCAATGCGTAAGAAAGCACATTTTCAGTTTTTCACCAGTACCCCGGGATCCAGCCCGCGCCGGGAATCGACCCAGAAACCGTCCCATAACAATAAATCGCAACACGGAATGGGCTCGTAAAGTGAATACCAGACCCAAATGGCCAAATCCTATTTTCCCCATGACCAGAATAATCGCCTCCCGCAAAAAAAAACATACTAGGCCGTCACAGCAGGTTAGTCTGGCGCAGCGAATGTCGCCAAACTATTTCTGTAAGTGGAGTGGCCTTGGCTGAACCGTATAGCCGCGGATAAATATGACAATAGCCATCATTTGTAAACGGTAGTTCGCGTCTCTTCGTTCAAACTACACCTGAGTGGAGTCGGGGGGCGGCCAGACATTGACTCTGATCGTCTAGCTGGTGGTGTCCTACACGCCAATTATCCCCTCCCCCACCTCCACCCACTTCCAAACGCTAGTATGGTGCGATACCAAATCAAAGGGATAACAAAAATGGTTGGAAAAATAAATAGCAGAAGGAAGGAGGGCGGGCGTGGTTCTGCGGCCGTTTAAAAGCGCGTGAAATTTTCGATACATTTTTTATAGTAAAAAAAAGAGGTGGAAAAATGGTGAATGGGGGTATTGTGTGCATACACAATTATTGTTTTGTATACTAGTTTGGCACGCCACTGATACGGCCCGCTGAACCCGGGCCTCGTTCGTAAACATAAAGTGTTTCAACCCTTTCGGTCGCATTATTACAATTGCGATCCTATCCTATATCTGTTGATTGATTGGAAAGTGGATACAATACCGTAATAATTTTTGAGCAGGTAGCGTCATCAGTCATTTTAAAATTTATACACGTGCTGCAATTTATTGGCCATCATGTGGGTAAAAATAAAATTATTTGGTGATGGTCGTTACAACTTATGCAGCACTCAAGTTACTGAAATGTTGCCTGATTGATCAGAGTCATGACCTGACCTGACAGTTCCACAACTCCTTTTAGACAGAGTTTCGAATAATACAGAGCCTGTTAGAATAAGGATAACCCCATCTTTGTCCTTAACTTGCCTTTGACCCCCGCCATTGGCCCCTTAAACGGGGCTGCTTGCGAGTATATATTGTTATTGTAATTGTAAACGTCTCATGCGTCTTCTTACCCTTCTTAAACGTGTCATTGATGCTTGATTGGGTCCAGGAACAGACATAAATTATTATTTTGCATTCAAAAATAGAACTACTGCACGCTGAATAAGCTGTGAAAACGAAAAAAATTTTGTAGCCGCCATTTTTTCGAACGTAAAAGTAGACGGGCAAAACCAAATAACTTTTACCCACAAAAGTTATAAGATTGCCAATAAGTTATAGCACGTGCAAAAATTGTAAAATGACTGGTGACGCGCCATTCGTTCTAAAATAAAATAATTAATATTTATGAAGCATTTATTTTGCAAACAAAAAAAATGAAATGAAATAGTAGAACAAGTTTTCTTTATGAAGATGTCATCACGTTCGTGTTTCATATCAGAACGCACCTCCCCCCTCCCTTCAAATCGGTCGAACGTACGAGGCAGTGTGACCAATCGCCCGAATTGCCCGGCCATTATTTCCCTCACGCCGGCTGCGTTTGGCGGACACCCCCCGACCCCAACAACAACACACGGCTCACTTTTCCGTGCGATTCCGAGCCGCTGGAGTGAAAAAGAAATCTGGCGTGTGATCGTGGATTATTAAGAGGATTGATGATGGTGGTGGGGGTGGCAGTTGATCAGCCGCCCCCCACCGCCCCCTGGCATTCAGTTATGCCCACAAAACAAGCGAAAAGAAAGAAACACACGACGCGATCAATTTCATAGCGATTGCTATACGGAGGATTATGTCAAGGTGAGGTCTAAAAAATACAATAGCGCACCGAAATTCCATTCAACCTCCCCCACCCTCACCGCCCAAGTGTATTAGCCTATTTATTTCGGCACCCTCAAGAGCTATAACACTTTTCTATGGCTCGAATAAAAAAGAAATAAAAAATGCACACACGAAAGTATAAGAACACGCAATGGAAATTCAGAGAAAACGCCGGCAAAATCTAGTTTGGCGTCAGGCGCATTATAGACATCGACGCACAGGTAGTAAAATAAATAAACGGCTGGGCCAATAGGTTGGCTGGCGGGATTGGTATTTGTCGGCGGTGTGTATCCATATATATATATATGTAATTGAGCCAGTTAATTTGGTGATTTATCCGAACTGAATGTGGGTCACACGGAAGGAGAAAATTTAGAGTGTGATTAAGTTGTAATTTTTTTCTTCTTTCAAACGCGTGACACAACAATCGTACGAAAAAACGTGTATCCCAAGAAAATTGGTGACGATGAAAATGCCTCAAATTTTTAGGGAACACCCAGTGCACATACAATTTAGTTCAACCGCTCAGAACATTACCCGCACTACAGAACAACCGCACATTATAAATGGATAAATTGAAAACCTGGGACAAATTTGTAAAATCGTAAAATTTGTAAAATCGTGGAACAATCTAACAGAGTCTCAAATACAGAGCCTGTTAAAGTAGGACAACTCCATCTTTGTCCATAACTGGTCTT
>JAUJYS010006412.1:0-10344 GCA_033995665.1 Melogona broelemanni | reverse complement strand
CAGGCTAACGAATAAACGAAAGCCTGTGCCGGGAATCGAACCCGGGACCGTAGGCTCATGAGCCATCGGTTAGTACGTTAGGAGTTCCCAAAGAAATAAAAAGGAACCTAGGCGTTCCTGCGTTCCTCAAAAAAGGAACCATTTCCTAGGAACGGGAACTTTCCGTTCCTACCCAACACTGTCGCTGGACAACAATGGCATTGGACAGTGTACGGTAGGAACGGAACGGAAAAGTTCGGTTCCTTGGAACGGGTTCCTTTTATGAGGAACTTTGGAACGCCTAGGTTCCTTTTTCCTTTGAACTGTAGATAGTTGGTTAAAAATTGATGTGTAGCCATTTGATCTCAGAATATGGCTGCACGACGTTGTGTTAAGAATTAATCACGCATTGTCGACGTTCGTTTGATTTTTTAAAAAATGTGCATTAAATAAAAAAAAATTCAAACATTTTCGTTCTGCGCCAGTGTTGCCTATTAGTGTGATTATACGAACTATTTTTCCTAGGAAGAGCACTTTGGAACAGTTCCGTTCTAATTTTTCAGGAACTGGAATGGTCGGTAAGTTCAGTAAACGTACTGTGTGCGGAACAATTAAATAACTATTATGTAAATATTAAATATTGCGCCGTATATTTTTTTAATGATTATATTCGCATTCAAAGCTAACGGGATAAATGTCCAACTTACTAATGGAATTTTAAATATATTTATCCATTTAGAAAATGCTTTTGTTCGTTTTTCAAAAGGAACGAACCCAACACAATCAGTGAGCAGTTACTGAGATACAGTGTTGGGTAGGAACGGAACGGAAAGTTACCGTTCCTAGGAACTGGTTCCTTTTTTTAGGAACGGAGGGACACCTAGGTTCCTTTTTATTTTTGAGGAACGGGAACATGAACTGGTTCCTTTTTTCATCGGAGGAACGGGAACGGGAACTGGTTCCTTTTCGAAATGAACGAACCCAACACTGTTGAGATACTACTCAGTGCACATGGAAAAAAATTTTCAGGGAGGCCGTGAGAGCTGCCCCTCTAAGATAACCAACGCAATGACAACACATTTGCATACCACGTATGCTAAAAAAGATGTTCATTAAATGAAGCTGACCTAACTTTGGCCATCGTGGACCTGAACCTGAAATAATCTGATCGAGTGATAGTTCAGAGAACCTGTTCGAGATTAATATACATAATAACTTTTCCATAGCCTTCTCCAGTATCAAAAAAACATGTAAAACATTGCCGGCAACTACGTTTGATCACATCATTCAGCACCGTAAGTGCTGAATGACGCCATGAACACATGCCGCGTTTTTTTTTCCAAATCGCGATGATCAGACTCTGGCCGGGCGAGGTTACAGAATTGCCAGTGTTGGGTAGCAACGGAATGGAAAAGTTCCGCTACTACGCACTGGCTCCTTTATTGAAGGAACTTTAAGAACACCTAGATTATTTTTCCTAATAAAAGTTTAATTAGCTTTGTTCACTTTTTTAGAAACTGGAACAGAGGTTCCTTTTCTGTGTAAATGGTACCATTTGCCATTACTTTTAATTTTCTAGGAGTACAATTTTCCAAAGTATGTGGACAATTCAACAATTGTACAGCATCAAACAACAATTGCTTGATTCGTAAATTCACCGAGTATACTGTTTCATTAAACGCTGCGGATCGCTCTCCCAAATTGCACGGGCGGCAATGGTACGACGAGAGAGCGCTACACGGCGCTATAAAGTTGCTCTTCTATTCTCGTGGTATCAGCGCCATCTATTGAGCATATACGGCAACATCACGTGAATGAAGCCCTGCAAGAAAATTGATATTTGGGCGCCGTGTAGGGCCTCACGAAATACTCGTACGTTCTACCCGAATACTTTGTTGATACAGTGACGGCAGTGAGGTGAAAGAATCTCGATCGGACTTGGCCCAGACATTAAACCCGATCCGGCGTGTGTACAGTTTCACTAGCGACCTTTCCACCGCCAACACTTGTCGCGCGTGGAGGAAAAATAAATAAATAAGCGACCCGATATCGAATATATTGGGTGCGTTTCAATCACGAGGAGATTGAAACGTATCGACAGGCCATTAGCGGAAAAGCTTACCACACTTTCTCAAGTGATTCCTCAATAGTGTGTTCACTGAACAGCTTTGCGACAGCTTTGTAGCAAGTTCTACGAAACGGTTGCAAAAAAAATTCAGCTGTTTAGGACGTGTAGGTTAAAAACTGGTTATAAAGAAAAAAAGTCAGTTTTGGCTTAAGTGAGAGAAGACAGAAAAATCCTCAGAATAATAAGAACTAGAAGAATGAGATGGTTAGAAAATGCTTTGCGCCACGGGGGCACAATAATTAAGAGTTTTAGAAGGGAGAATACCAAAGAAATGACTTTGTATCCCAAATTCCCAGATATGCAAAGACGCAAGCGCCAAATACTATTATGAAGTGAAAAAAAAGGCAGAAAATAGGAGAGAAGGTAGAGACATGGCCCATTGCTGTTAAACCAGTCCTAGGTTAAATGATTAACCATGATGATGATGATAAAGAATACAGATAAATAATTTGCACCCGACCAAAATTTTTTTTTTCCAACGGAGGTCATGCGACTCACGATTGCGCAGTTTCCTGCAACGTACAAGTTTGTACGTAACAGTAATTTGAAAAAAAAAATATATATTAAAACTACTTACAGATGACGATGAGAATGAAGAGGACCGAGGTGACGCCAGCCACGCCGAAGAACATGATGTTGAGCCCTTTACTGACGACGTCAACATCGAGGCTGTTTGGCACCAGCACTGGCGGCAGGAGGAACCCCAGCGCCACTCCAAACTGTAACGGACAAAAAAAGAAACATGACTGTCAAACGCATTGTTCGTCAAATTTAATTTTCTTGAATGCACAAAAAAATAATTGGTGACTTATGTAAGGTGGTATTTGCAGCGGCAACGACCCCCTTCCCGCGCATGCGCAGTTCCGTCCTTCCCTCCTTCCCTTTCCGACCACCAGAGGGCACCAGCCCAGGTTGCTAGGCAACCAGCCAGCATCAATGGTTTTGCCACCAGGTGGCAGCATCGGGTAGCGCCATATTGGCAAGAAAATAAATATGCAACGGCATATTGAGGACTCTCGTTTCTCGCCCTGTCTGGGTCGGTTCTCTCGGCAAAAGTTTGCCAAAACAATACCAACAGTTCACGCAAAATCTGCCACGTCTTTCGTCCGTTTAAATCGACTTGCCAGCACCCTGTGATAAGCCTTTAAATAGGCAGTTTTGCCCGCGCCACACCCTTGCCGTAGCAACAAGTGCCAGCGGTTGCTCTACACGCCACCGTCATCGACGTTTGGCTGTTTGTCCGCTCTGGAGCGCTCATGATCCGGCATGGCCATGTCGGATCCCTTCAACCCCTCCAGGTACTGCTAGTAGATGGCCTTCGAATGTAAGTACCTGGAGGACAGCAAACTCCCAACCATGAAGCTTGGTTTTCTTCTGCTACAGTCCAGGGGTTGATCACCCTGGACACATGGTAACATTTTTGGTGGGGACAAGTGCGTAGCAAAAAACGTAACAAAACGTATAGAAGAGGGGGTGTGCATCGGCAAATCTTGGTGTGGGTTGGGCCTACCTACTCGGACAATAGGTGTGGGCTAGGCTAGGCCAAAATATTGTGACGTGTGCAGAAAGTGAAGTAGACCTGGGTTGAACTTTCAATCCAATTACAAAATCAACTGAACATTTATCATTATCATTTAAAAAGAGAGAGAGACAATAAGAACATTACAAATCTATTAAATAATCACTAAAACGAGCAGAGTCATTTGAAATGATTACATGAATAAACAGTGTGTTTATTTAAATCATAAAAAACTGGTGTGACCTCATTTCTTTCCATATCCCAAAGACCCTGTATTTGTGCAGCAAACTGTGAAACGAATTAGGGAGTGTATTTTATTTGAGGGTCAACGGACTCCTCAAATTTAGCCCTACAAGTATACAGGTCGGATAACAGCAAGTGTAATTTTTTTTTTTTTTTTTGAAGTTGTATAACTAAAAATTTTTTCAAAGAGATAATACACTGTCGGCTTTGAACTCCGAACACAACGATCAACAACCCAACACTATACCACTACACTAACCTGACTTCATTAAATCACATCATTCAAAATGAACTCCTTATATTAGAGGGAAGTGTGTCTCCTGTAACTAATGAATTTTATTTACTTATATTTATTTTTACGATTTTCTGAAAACGTGAACTTTAATTACGGGTAAATATGATAAGCAAAGATATGATTATAGACAATGTCAATAAACATTTACTTTAAATAAAATGGAATTTATCACGCAGCCCACTTCGATTTTTTTTTTTTTTTGCGTGTAACTATGCATTTGCCCCAAATACCTTTTCATAATTTTGGTGCAAAAGCAAAATGTTTTGAAACATTGTTAAGGGGGAAAAATCACTTCGTCCCATTTGTTGGAAATAGAACATTTGTTTTGTAGATAAAGGTTTGATCGCAGTCATCAATTTTTATGTTAGTTGTTCCTATTTTATGGTTGCATTATTTGAATTGTCAGTGTATCAGCAACATAGGATCATACACACTGGGTGCTCTTTTTGGTGGAAGGACGCAGAAATTGCGACACACGTGAATCACACATGAGTGTTGGGTCAGTGACGAATCGGTGGTGGGTTTAAAGTTTCGACATTTAAGCGAAATTTAAATTAATTGAGAAAATCCGATAAAATCAGTGTTATAAAGTCCGATAGTTATGACATTTTTAATATGTCAGGTACAGAGCAAACACGAGATTTTGGTTGTGATGCCTTCTTCGTTGGCGAAAAAAAAAGAAAAAGAAAAATGCAAAACAAATTTGAATTGAATCGCTATTTCTATCGATAGATAAATTTCGATACAGAGAGTAATGTTTGCGATATTTTTTGCACGACCACCACAGATACGTAACTTTAAAATAAAATGTTGAGAAAAAACTCACACACCTTTTCCAGAGGAGTTACCCATTGCCAAGATACTTGCATGACAACCCCAAACAAACCAGAAATCCCTCTTTGAGTTCGAAACTGATCGATTTCGACGATATCACTTTTTAGTATCCGATAGTCAACAAAGCTGGCGTTCCACGCAGAAAAAAACACAAACACGCAAAAAAAGAAGTCGCCAAATCCACACGCGATACGAAGAAATCATTTCAAATTATAGGAAACCGCGCGAAACACATCCACTTCCATTGAAACCTTCATCGGCTTGCAGTATTCCGCGGTTCGAATCATGACCAATCATTCGCTCGTGATTTAAATAATTTTTAACACCGGAATTTTTACACTCGGAAGACAATTACCGCATCGCACAACTACCGCACGTAAATAATAATAAATTCCATTTCTTGCGAAGCACAAATCATAATTTCCCTCGCACTGAAAAGTGGTTACGACAAAAAAAAATTACTTATGAAGTTTACCACCGACTTTACGTTAAATCAGTGAACGTGTTTCCTACTAGCGTAGTTGAGATCAGTCTGCCGTGGGAGCGTTTTGAAAGCGAAGGACACTCGCGTTACCAGTGTACATAAGATGATTAAGCGGCTTTACTCACAAACGCCACCTAGTGGCACGTTTAGCCACTGGGTAAGAGGGGAAATTCCGCATACTTGTATTGCCGTACAGTACAATGAAGTTGTGACATCTCAGTCGAAGAAAGTTATGACAGCACAAGCATACACGGGGCGGACTGGCCATTGCGGGAGGGCGGAGGTTTCCGCCCCCCCCCCCAAAAAAAAAACATACCCGACTAGTTCATCAGGACAGACCAAAATTAATATCGGTATGCATACTGTACATGAACCGAATAAAGGAACAAAACTTATCACATGTCAAATACAGGACAAAGCAACTGAAGTTAAGGCAAAGTAAATTGCAGTGTTTGGTAAGAACGGAACGGAAAAGTTCCGTTCCTAGGAACTGGTTCCTTTTTTCAGGAACATAGGAACGCCTAGGTTCCTTACAATTTTTGAGGAACTGTAACGGGAACTGGTTCCTTTTTTCATCGGAGGAACGGGTAGTGGAACTTGTTCCTTTTCAAAAAGGCAGAAACCTAACACTGGTAAACTGTCACTCGTCTTCTATCAATTCAAGTTCGGATACATGTTTAGAGGAAACCATAATCCATTCCACCGTCGCAGTACTGCAACATCATTTAGTTCCTTTTTTTTTTCATATCAACTAGAATCACTCGTATAATATTTTTTGCGCCAGTTAATAAACCGAAATGCGAACGTCTTATAAAAAAAAAATTGAAGAAAAAAACTTACCGGCCAGCGGAGTTGTTCCTCGGGTGATCCTTTTTCGTCTGTAATAAAATGCGAAGTCTCGAATTGCGAAGCGCGCAACAGATGATCCGAATGGCAGGAACCCTTGAGATGGAATGACGGTAGTGCATTGGTGATGGTGGTGGTGGTGGTGGCGCCTCGACTTCCATTTATCAATTAGGAATCTCTCTATCCACCCACGCGGCGCCAGCAAGAGCCATCTGTTGCAGCGAACTAAAGAAATGCGATTTTCGGCAATCTAGTTCCCGAAAGGAAACTAGGGTGAGCAGACGGTTGTTTATCCGAGTGGGAAGAAGGAATTTTGTCATCCCTTTGGGAACAAATTGTTTGTAAGATACGCAGGTTATTGATACATTTTTAATTGAATTATCTTTACGTAGGAATGGCTATTATTTATTTAATTGCATATTGATCATCCATGTGAATGTATCGTAATACCAAAATGGATGTGTGCCTCTGTGTTTCTCCGCAAGCGTTGCATAATTTAAAAAAAAATTAAATTAAGAAAATTTATAAATGATGGAAATATTTGTGTGTGTACTGTGTACCGGTATATGCCTCCCAGTGTTTCTGTTTCAAAAGCGTTCAAAAATTAAAATAATAATAATAAATTAAATCAATAAATAGATAAATTAATATAGTCGGAAAAAAGGCCCTGTCTTTGTTTTAGCAAAAAAGCCCGCAAAAATAGCGCTGTGTAAAAATAAAAGTATTACGGCTGGATATTTACTTCCAAAAATGGTGCAAGATAATATAATGAACAATAATTAATCTTAAAATTTTATTAATAAATTGATAATAAACTGCCGAAGATGAACTGAGAAAATAAATGTGCGACTAGCTACCCTGGCCAGAATAGCCGCATATTATTATTATTATTTTTAATCACCGTAGAGCCTAATGCACTACAGGATTACTGCACCCTCATGTCTCTATGAAGATATGCGAGGGGCAGGGAAGGGATGGGAAGAGGGATGCAGCTGGAATAGCCAGACTGCAGGATCCACCCCTGAGCTCAGACTCCCTAATGGAAGCTCAGGGGTGACGTCAGTACCCCATACTAACGAATAACCGAAAGCCTGCGCCGGAAATCGAACCCGGGACCATAGGCTTCGTAGGATGCCATCGGTTGTATTGCAACCGACTACGTTATCGGTGGTCCCTGGTTCCATTTTAACAAAAGACACAGCCGACCACACTTGTGGCGCATAACATCCATTGCGCCTGAGCAGGCGCAATCGATCTTAAACCCCATGCTTGTTGTTGGTTGTATATTTAAATTACACTAGGGTTAGTGGTGGTTTCACCACACGTTACCCGCCTCCATCTTGTTATTCTAGAATCACCTCGTTCTGGTTCACAGATCCTCCCCCCCCCCTTCTAAAATGCCCGACGTCGCAAGCAAATATCCTCCCGTATTCACCTCGGACATTAAAATGTTTATTTATATTTAAATTACATATGTCACCATATACAAACTAACTAAAAAGTACAACATTTCCTAATCATGCCTCTTTTGACCACTATTCATTCCAATAAAATACCATGCTAGGCAGAGATTGCCAGAAGCAGATGTTTCTCCTGATATTATATTGTCTATTAAAATTGACTAGCTCAATTTTATTTAGTGCACTAGTTTACTAAACAACAATTTCATTTTTTTTACAGTCGATCAACGTTTTTTTTAATGAAAAATGTTGAAACCGATAAGGTTAACCTAGAAAATAACTGGTCTCTAAAGTAATAGATGTTAGACCCTAAATTCAATTAAGGTTTTCTTTATATACTGTATACGGTACTCGAACATATTAATTTATTTCTTCTCTGAATGCGGTTTCTTTATTCCAACCCATGTCGCCATTGGATCGATATAAGTGTGGGGGAAGAAGTCGTGACAAAAAAAATTAATATAATTATTGCCTAATTGTCGAAGTAGTTGTACGCCAAAACTTTACGCTTCGCCTGGCCCGAGCGATGCGTTCATTAGTCTTAATCAAATTATTTGCTAACGCACTCCTCCGTCTTTTATTTGCCCATGTGCGCTCGTAAAAAAACTAGGCTCGCGTGTACGCTGTGTTTTCACTATTTTTTTCCGCTAAAAGTTGGTGATATATGGAATTACGGAGAATTATCAAATTAAAACATATTTGCACCATCATCAGACCTTGACAAGCGAATATTTCGGAATTGATTGATTAATTGTGTTTCATTTATTAATTAGTGGGATGCAGTTACTACTCATATTAATCATCTACAAATATTATATCAGAAAAATCTAATTTTTCCTTTCAGCACATTGATTGCTAATTTTTCAAGTTGCTCAAATATATTACCCGGTACATTTTTTATTTTTTAGTAAAATGAGCAAATAATTATTAAATTTCGGGTCAATGTTGACAATTTATTAGCTTATTTTACTTTTTTGATGCACGCAATTAAAATCCTGGAAAATTGAAATACACCACTCTGTTTTTAACCGTTTTTATCTGTTTTTAATGCGGATAAATTGGTTAGAAAGCATTTTTGCGGCACTATAGTATCACGTAATATGAACGCTACGCAAAGCTCCCCGATATGTATTTCCTGCAGTACACTGGTGCCATCCAATTTAACAACCTTTAGGCTGATTTTCACGTTGTGACCATGTTGTTTTCCACTTGACTATCCACTCACAATCGCTTTTGACCTTCAAATGTTATGTTTCAAAGCTTATTAACTTTGACAGGACTCTAAAAAAAGACGCCCTTAAAATGGGGTGTTAAGTATTGTCTTAATATTAAAGATCTGATTTGCTGTCTACCCTCGTCAGCGCTTAAAAAACATTTCTTCTTATTTCTCCTCTTTCAAGCGTCTTTGAAAAAAAAAATCGCTAGTGTTCCTATTAGTCGCCGCGGCGCGGTTTCCCGTGAATGACGATCAAATTTCATCAAGTCGCCGAGGATAGTTCGCCCGTTACACTTACACTATAAACAAAATAAAACCGCGTTTTATATTCAGAATTTGTCTTGTTCTTTGGTTGTTACTTATGAAGTAAAGATACTGGCGTGCACGCAATATCATAAGCCGGTAGACCTTTTTTTTTACGACGGCTCCTGTTGCGTTTTCATTGTCCTTTTTGTTTCACTCGTCTCGGCACGGAAAAAAAAACCCCAAATACCCGCCCTTCGCTGTAATGAGATCCCGCTGACACTTTTGACGGAACGCGTACCAGAAAAAAAAATGAGAGAAAAATCTAGTGTTGTCCCCCCGCATGCAACCGAACACCCGATACTGCTTGTCGACATGCTGTATACTGCGCGCTCTATTCACTAAAGCTCTTTGCCTAGGAAAAACTGAATTATGACGTAAGTCCTTAGACGAGCGCGTCTTTTGTTATTATGCATAGTTGACGGCCGTATCAGTTGTGGTGGTACAACACCGTTAATACGAAGACGATGTAATTTGATGTTACGACGTACGACTTGTTTTGTCTACGGAAAAATCTTAATTGTGGTTGAGACGTTTCCCCAATGTTGAAGCCCCCGCGTGCAACCTGATATCGGGATTCACTCAGCTCTTTTTTTTTTTACTGAGGATTGGCTGCAGAAATGTTGTTGAACTAATTTATTCAGGTAAATCGTGACGGCCATTTAAAATAAATAGTATTTAGGGACAAGGTAGGAGCTAATAGAAGTGTTACAATGATCTACAATGCATGACTATAAGCAACGCTTTAAGTTCAGTACGTTAGGTGGACAATGTCTTGAACAAATCTTGTCCTAATTTCAAGGTAGTAGCTATTGTATAATATAAGAATTAAGGAATCGAAGATTACAGAATGAAGGACACTCTACCAAAATCGTTGCAAATAACTGCCACAGATGTATACGTAGCAAAGATGTAAACATTTTGAAAAGAGCTAATATTTTTTTTAATTTGCTTAGCAATTCCTGAGCTTCCATTAGGGAGTCCAGAGCTTAGGGGTGGATCCTGCAGTCTGGCTATTCCAGCTGCATCCCTCTTCC
>JAUJYS010006411.1:0-10344 GCA_033995665.1 Melogona broelemanni | reverse complement strand
CGTGAGTTAGGGGTCAATTCGTATAGATATCGACATTTAGACAATAAATATGTAATCAGCACCTTCTTATTAATCAGAAAAAACAATAAAAACTTCAGTTTTCATACCTTCTAAAAAATTACGAATTGTTTTTTTAAATTCCATAGTAAACTATGGAATTTTTACAAAAATTCGATGGTATGAAAACTTCTGTTTTTATTGTTTTTCCTGGTTAATTGCAACGTGCTGAATGCATATTTTTGGTCTAAAAGTCAATATCTACTCGATTTAACGCGCGTTGTAAAAAAATCTGGATTTTTTGAAAAAAAATCATATGCTATGGAATTTTTACAAAAATTCTAGGGTTTTTTATGTTATGAAAAGTTTCGTATTAATTGTTTTTTACTGGTTAATTGCGGCGTGCTG
Source organism: Melogona broelemanni (assembly GCA_033995665.1). Lineage (NCBI taxonomy): Eukaryota > Metazoa > Arthropoda > Diplopoda > Chordeumatida > Chordeumatidae > Melogona > Melogona broelemanni. The sequence goes on along the minus strand of JAUJYS010006411.1, from coordinate 9,939 downwards.
AACGCACATTTTTGGTTTTAAAGTTGATGTCTACATGATTTAACCCTTAACTCGCATTGTGAAAAAATCTGTATTTTTAGAAAAAATTCATGTGCTGTACTTTGGAATTTTTACAAAAAATCAAAGGTGTTTTGTTGTTATGAAAACTTCTGTTTTTATTGTTTTTTTATGGTTAATTGCGACGTGCTATTTGCTATTAGAATGAATAATTATTAAATTGACAAAGCGAGTACAATCGATCACACATTAGTGAAAATAGCAAATTTTATTGCTTAGCGAAAAAAAAACTCCAAGGCACACATTTTGCTCTAGAGATTTTCATGAAAATAAGATGTAGTGTACGGTATCTATACTGTATTCACTTATATTAGGACGCACTAACACAAATCAACCGCTTAAAATAAATACTTAACATCAGAACATGATTAATGTACAACTCGTTAGGAATGAAATAATGGCTTGATATTGCATCAACCCATCGAAAACCGCGATAAAAGGAATAAAATAGCAAGGAAACAAGATGATGAATATTTACATTTAGACGCATAAAAAAATTGTGGTGACCTAACTCTCACATATGTAAAACATTCAAGTAACTTCTCTGTAAATTTATTAATTAAGACTAATGAAAATACTTTTGATGTTCGCAAAGTAACGTTATTATCATTTTTAAATATTTAAGGTTTTTATAAAGGCAAGGGTTCTTTGCATTTTCAAATTTAGGATTTAGAATTTTTCCGCGGTTGTACGGTTTGACGCTTCGAAGTCATTTCGAATGTTTTCCGCCAAGTCACTGGCGCAAAATAACAAATATCACAACGGTTTAAAGTAAATAATTATTCAGGTATTGCTGATTTGTCAAAGTCTCCAATATGTTTCTCGGGTTTATCTGCATGAAACCAACATGAAACTTACGTTGAACGGACTATTCGTAGACTATTCGCAGTTTATCTCTACTACTGTCAAAATTATAAATACAAATTCGCCTAACAGACGTTCCTGGGCGGAACGGGAGGTGGCGCTTGACTCGGCACTCCAGAAGCCTCCTCCACTGGTAGGGCTGGAGGCGGCGGCGGCGGCGAGTCTGGCACACTGTCGCACCTCTCATTGTGGTCTTCAGCGTCGCTACCGTGATGCCGCAGCTGATACCCGATATTGGCGTAGTTGACCTCCGTCGCCAAGTCCTCGTTTACCACCACTTGGGGAACGGTGGTGAAGGTCCCGTTGCCAGCACTCGATTTGGTCAGATTCACCTGCGCCCTCATATCCACGTAGTCACCGGGTTCGGCGACTACGTTGTAGTAGTCTGGTTCATCAATGATGACGGTGGCGGAATTGAAGGGAAGGCTACTGGTGCTGGTGGCAGAACTGAGGCTGCCCATGGGCATATAGTAGGTGGTTAAGTTAGGCGAACCGGCCACTTTCAGGTTGTCCATCTCAATGGGCGATCCTAACGATGAAGTGCCTGTGACACAACGAAAAAAGTTGTAGGAATTAGCCGGGAATTTTTTGCTGCCAGTTTAACTTGGCAGCAACTACCAACCTAACAACCTCACGAAACAAAAATAATCTATATTGTTAAATTCCAACGGCTCCTACAAACAACCAACGAGATAAAACAAATCCCTTCAACTAGACACACTTAGCCTCCGTCAGAATACATAAACTTTTTTTTATTCAAATTGCTGCCAAAAAACCCCCTGCAAAATTTAACAGCAAGCTAAGCTTTAACTATAAAAGTCAACAGTTTAGTCATACATTGCCCAATGTCAATTCATTATTTTTTAAACTTGCTTTCCGGCATGCTTCCGCACTTTTATGCTTGCCTATTATTTAAAATTAACATTTCACTCGTAGGGCGCGACAATGCAGCAAAGTAACATTAATAATTAAAAATCCAGAACTTGCCATATTCGGATCGGGGCGAAGAAACAGTGGTAGTACAGGGGCTGGTACTTGGTTCCGGACTTCCGCTGCTGAAACTCACGCTTGGCGATCCAGCTACCCATCTTGGAGGTGGGACCGGCTTTCGACCCTAACGATAATAGTAGCGCTCCATCAATTCATTTTTTTTTAAATATTTTTGATAATAATATAAATTGAACCAATTTCTCCAACAATATATACTCACGGACGACGTAGTTGTCGGTGGAATGGAAACAGATTTTGTTGAACGCACAGCGATAGGCGAAGACACACACGGTGTTTTGGGAAGACTTCTCTGGCCCACATACATGTATTGCATATTTTCTACCATCTTTGGAACAGCGGCCTGTAAATATGATAAGAAAAAACGAGATTTATATATTTTATTTTTTTTTTATTATTTCAAGTTGCTTTACATTACAACGCTTTTTCGGCTTTCTTGATACATTAATGAAGTTGTCCTGCTAAAACAGCATAACCACATACAAGAGCTTTTCACCCCGGCATTATTGTAATTGTAATAATTAAAAAATATTGTTGTCAAAATCTATTGTTAATCTAGACAACATAGGGTACCTATCATTTAGAAGAAGAAAAAAACACTTTTGATCATGAGAAAATTCAACATTAAATATATTAACCTTCACCAAAGACTTCGGGGCGCTGTCTTTACGTTTCTTGGACGAAGCATTCTGCAATACCAAAAAGCAAATGGATAAGTAAACTTATATTTTCCAACAAGATTGGTAGTTCCACCTTCGCAAATGTCGGTTTTTACCTCTTCGCCGATGTCTGATAACGCACCGCTGTCCGATGCGCTGCTCACGCTGAGACCACTCATGGTACTGCTACGGTCACTAATTGAAGAACCTGGAATAATTGGTCGGAAAATTAAAAACAAATTACAATTTGAGATTGCGTTGGAAGCTAATGGATAGAGAACACCTATTCCTGGCTTACTTCCTGCACTCCAAGTGCTCTGATGGTAGGCGAACTGATTTCAATGTCGCTGCTATTGTTTCAAACGAATCGTATTTTAACGTATAAATCGCGAAACAGCGTATAATTCGTGCGGCGGCCGGATCCGAAGGATTTCCGAAGACAAAGTACAATTAGTCGTTTTTGAAATTTCAATAGTGTTACACGAACTAGAAAATGCCGCCAAAACACCCTCATTATAAATTTCGGTTGATCTTGGTCTCCTTTTAAACATTTCTGGAGAGAAACAACCAGAATTTGCCTAAAGGAGAAATATATTTACTGTCCTGTTGACATTCGATTTGAATGTGCTCGCACTCATTAATTTCAGTTATTCCTGCCAAAGGAAAAGAATGACATTAATTTCCGGTAAGTGACCCACAAAAAAAAAAGGTTTTTAGATATTTAAACATCTGTATTGTGAATTGAATCAATTGTAAAATGCGGGGAGCGGTGGCGCGTTCCTGTAATCCCGCTGCTGGGAAGCGTGCGAACCGATGGCTCAGTGAGCCTACGGTCTCGGGTTCGATTCCCGGCACAGGCTTTCGTTTATTCGTCAGCTTGTGGTACTGGCGTCACCCCTGAGCTTTCATTAGGGATTCCAGAGCTCAGGGGTGGATCCAGCAGTCTGGCTAATCCAGCTGCATCCCTCTTCCCTTCCCTTCCATGCCCCTCGCACATCTCCATAGAGACATAAGGGTGCAGTAATCCTGTAGTGCATTAGGCGCTACGGTGATTTAAAAAAAAAATAAATAAAATAAAAAATTTATCGATCTGCCTATCGGTTATCCCCAACTGATAGTAATAATAATTCAATAATAACTAACCTTCTACAAACTAAATTATCAATTGAAAATAGAACCCTAGAACTCTCACACAAAGATGTTCATATTAAAATGGCTTCCTAAATTAATTGTTAAATAGTATTCGGCGTCTCGGACAGTGTATAAAACGTTATCAATAAGTAACATGATCAAGCATAAGTCAGTTTGCTTGCTTATTGCTTGAAAAACATACTAGTCAGTTATTGTCTTATTTCACTTACAAACAAAAAATCTCAATGCGCCAATTTAGGCAAAATGTGTCCAATTAGAGGAAATATCTCCTGAAAAAATAAATTTGCATATTTTCTGAAACGCAGAACGAAGTCTTAAAGAATAGCTAATTTGCCGATTTTACAGGCAAAAATGAAGTGAAAACTGTTCTCGCTCAAGAAACGCAACAAACAATTATTTTCTATTAACAAAAAAAAAATCGGACAGATACAACAAAAATATTTTTTAGAAATAACAAAAACACAAAACTTGTGGTAAATGTGGAACCAATAATTGTCAAAATTGTGGATACACTTAAAAATTTGTTTCTGTGACAGAACTATCAAAAAATATTCGAAACAGAAAACAACAGAGTAAATATAAATAAACAAGACGTGGAAGCTACTGGACCACGAAAAACCCACATTGAATAAAACTGTCAGTCGCCTAATGCAAATGCGGCCCTGAGGATACCAGTGGTTGCCACACACCCCGAACACCTCGATTGACCAGCATGGCAGTTGCGCAAACACTAGGAACACGGGCGGTCAGCATCCCGTCAAAGGCTGGTTGAATGAAGATCTATCTACCTGGGTGATATTCAGCCAGCGAAAACGCTATTTCATTTTCTGCTAATTAAGAGCTTTCCCCCAGTTCAAGATGGAGGTCTTGTAAGACCCTAGTAAGAAGGAGGAGCCCCAAACTGTGAGCTTAAGACCTCTGACGGTATTCCGTTGTTGGCCGATCTGCCGTTGTCCTTCTGTTGCACACCGCGTGTGCTTTGGCGATGCCGCTAAGATCTAGGGAAGGAGGACTAAATACGTTCAGAAGAGGACCTCAAAAGATCCTCAAAAGCACCAACAGTTATCTTTTCTGTTGAGAGGACGTGCGGGCGAATGTCCAGGTCAGAACGTTTGGAATTGAGATTAACTCATGTTTATGGGTGGGGGGGGGAATGAAATGGTAAAAAATATTTAAAATTGTCGTCTTTAAGATTTAATACTGAATATTTTAAAACATGACCAAAACTACTGAAAATTTTATATCTTGAATAAAATTGCTAAAAATTTAGAATATTTTAAAAAATGTGATTAAAATTGAAGGTTTATGAGCACCATTTTTTTTTACATGCATACGTTAGAAATAATTGACTGAAAATCGCCGAACCGGAACGATTCAGATGAAACGATTTTGCAAATTGGAACTTCGTTCCGGTTCGGCGATTTAAATTAACGGTATCGTATGTTTGTGAATTTTTTTTCGTGCTCATAAACCTTCAATTATACAAATTATTCAACTATACGGATGTTTGAATAAAATTGCTAATAATTTTAAATCGTGAATAAACTTAAATTAAATTTGTTGAATTTTTTTTAAATCTTGAATAAGCTTGAACCGTAACAATAAATAAAACTAACCATAGAGTCCAAATTACCCAGTGAGCCCAGTCGGAGGGGCGCATCTCGCTCACATCGCCCAGGGCCGCACACCCACCTAACCAACGCAGCCCCAACCGTCCTAGAAGGCGTACATCCACCCCCACCCCCTCCCACAAAGCAACCAGCACCCCTTATCCAAAGGTGAGATCTCTGTTCGTGTGTGTTTCGTTTCGGAATCGGAGAGTTCGGTGATCGCAAAAGGATTGAATGAAGTGTGACACTGAACTGAATGACAGTCGGCATCATCAAAGGGATGGTTGGGCAAGCCCTATCATTAGAGTCGGTGGAGTATAGGTACGGGGCTCAGCTCCCATTTACACACATGCCTACGGGGCTACAAGCGCATCTTAATTCCGAATGTAAATAAATAAGGTTGGATATATCTGCAGCCGCCCCCCTCAATAGTCGGCGCCAAGAAGAAAAAAAAAAACCCACCCACATTTCATTCAAGATGAGAGTGTGGGCTTCCGAATCCAGCTCTATTATAATAATGTCCGCTATTAGGTCCATATGATGCCTGTGGCCTCAAGCCATAACGTGGTAAAACGGAAATATTTTTACAATTTTGTCACCCTTTTTTCAATTGGAAATTCAAATTTAACTCTGCCAATAGGTGACATGTCTTACGGCACTGCAAATACAAAAACGATACTGAAATGAATTTTTGTCTTTTGTGTTATATGTGAATATTTGCTATATAATCATTGTGAATAATTGCTATAGTTGTATGCTATTATTGCATGACCCATCATGAAATCTGTGATACTGTGAAGGTTCTATTTTAAAATTGACTTGACATTATTAAACGTCACAACGTAGCTCAAATTGGTTGGGTGACTGTTTATTAACACGTCGGTACCGGGTTCGATTCCTGTTGAGGGCTTTGTCATTTATTTGCTACTTGAGAACGAGCCTGGAATCAAACCCGGGACCATCATCGCAAATACCGATTGGGATACGACAAGCCACAGGTAAGTGTTTTTTGTCTACATTTCAATTGAATAATTTTGATTCACTTTGAATTATGAGTGCAAAATCAAGTATTCGTCTAGGTTACGTTCATAGTCATATCTTTTTAGAACCATTTCGAAACGAGTCTGCCGAAACTGCTGTTTACAAACCAGTCCTAGGACTAACTAACACAACATTTCCCTCGCCATAGGCCCCCCAAGGGGCTGCTTGCGGGTTCAACTTATAAAATGTATAATGAGTCCAAAGTTAGGAATGAAATTTCATTGATCCTTATAATTAATTGCATTGCATTGACTTTGAAGCTTGCAATAAACAAACTGTAAATAAATTAGATAAATTGCACCATTTCAAAATACACTGCACCATCAGCAGTATTCACTGTACAGAGACCTACAGAGTAGTTTGACTAACACGCCTGGCTTATGTACGCTCGGAAGGGTTAATATTGTCCATCTGCCACTCTCTGTAGGCCTTCCACTCCAACCTCTAAATAGAGCACAGATCAGCAGTACATAGCCACAAATAGTGCTTTCAAAACATTTATCGAAAACAGATCTGGATGACAGCACTGCAGCAATGGCACCCCGATACGGGTGGTCGCGCACGTGGGGGAGGGAGAGGGATTCGAAGCGCTCCTATTGGTCGAACGGTTAGGATTTGAAATGGGCGCGCGCGCACGTGCTCGATTGATTGACAGCCGAGGGGGCGGAGCCATTGGGCGCGTTCTGATAATCGAGAACTGATAACCAGCTTATGCAGCAGACACTATGGCCAGCTGAGAAGCGGGTGCGTTGAGATTTTCTCTGCAAATATATTCCATCAATGCGGCACGTGAAAATCACAAAATCTGAATTTCTAGTAGTAAGCTAATTCATGCTACTATTGAAAGCATAGCAGTTACCCTGAAATAACTGTCTGTTAAAATAAATCGCATTTTGATCCATGTTATTCGCACGGCCATCGCAGAGTCACAGAATAAACGAATTTTCAACTATTCTCGAACCAAAGGAACGCGAAGAACTTATGCAAAAGCTAGAATTAGGAGTATCAAAGTCACTTGAGAAAAGAAAGTCTTCTAAAAATAAAATATTTCGAGGCCTGTCTTGCTAGAAAAAACGTTTTTTTTTTTTTTACAAAAAGCTCATGAGCAAGTTTGATCAGCAAAACATTGAGATCGTCATAGCCCAGTCGGTATTGCGATCGACTGTAGAGCTACTGTGTCCAGGGTTCGATCCCGGGGTTCTGGTGAAAATATGCCACTCAAGACAGTATCACAGCAACACGAGAGGCATAGAATCTCCAGTAGTGCTGTCCACAACAGTGACTGTAAATAATAATAAAATAAGACATTGGCAGAGAGAAACACGAAATGTTCTTGCACCATTGACAAAATAAGTCTAGGTGCGGTATACGGCCAGAGGTTGAAGATTGCCCCCAGCGATCGGGAACACCCCGAAAAACTAAGGTGAGCCGATGCCCGCCCAGCGGGACACCGCAGAGGGCAATTCGAGGTCCGCCGCAGAGCTAAGGGTGCTGCTCACCCCAACTCTACCCCTCATATTCTCCGTTGGCACGGAAGGGGGTGTGGGTAAAAGGGTGGTGGGTGTGGGAGGTGGAGGTGAAAGTTAGTTTTCGCTCGGGTGCATCAGATTAAGACGAACGGTCCGGTTGTTAAACAGTTCGAGAAACGTGCAATTACAATGGCTACTTTGTTGAGAGACAAGCTTTTGTTGTCGGACAATAATGGCCGGGGGGTGGTTGGAGGGTGGCTGAGGGGTGGGTGAGCAGGGGGCGGATCTCAGGTGAGATGACCAGGGCTGTTGGCCAGCAACCAAGAAGCAACCAAGAAGGAAGAAGGAGCTGCTGGTGCAGCGTTCTCCACTAATGAAGGTGGACAACGTCTCAATTAGAATGGACGAACGTCTTAGGTCTGTATACGCCTTGGAGGAATGAAGGAAACACGGGTCGGTAGTAAGTGCGACATAAATCACAGGTAAAAGAGCAGAGGAAAGCAGAAGAGCGGAGAACGACGTCGTTGAACGCACGGCAGGAGCCAAAGACAGGTGGACGCCATTAACGCTGTTCGCCATCAAGAAATGATCACCATTACAGGGTGCATTTTTTTTCCCAAAATTTGCAATATTTGCTAAATCAGATTACAGGAAGCGGTTTAGCGAACTGAAATCCAAAACCAATTCCACTGAACAAAGCATGACTAGATTATCCGCCCAAACCCACAACAGCAGCTGACCGTAGAGTACAGGTATTACATTGACTAGTGAATTGCATAACCTTATTGTCAGTTGTGTCTTTAAATTTTCTATCTTTTGAATAGCCACATAAGTTCAACATAAAATAGCAATGTTGTCTGCTGAAAAACTACGGAAACTGCCCTAGATAATATTAGCGAAATATTGAATTAAAATGTTTCATAAAAATATCACGTTCTGGAAAACAGAAGATTATGAAGAAATTAATATTTCTTCCTTGGTTTGTGATTCTCAAATTGAAAACCTGGTTACACAGTAAAGTTGAAAAATACTATTTGAGCATCGAATGAAAAATGAATACATGAAAACGCACGCCGATTCGCATGAATCAGCTATTAAAAAATAATATTAAAGTGTAATGAAATATACACCTTAACTTAAAAAATTACCCACTTATATACTATTAAAACAGTCGCTTATTAATTAAACCTAATTTAAATGGATACGATAAGGGAAAAATGTTAGGACAGAAACATTTTTTTTTGATCGAGTAAACTACCTCCAGTTAAGAGTTCTGCGTCTTACAGTCTTACAGATTCTTGTAGAAAACGGTCTTAAAGTATTGAGCCTTCTAAAATAGGACACCTCGTCCTTAATTGGTCATCCGATCCCCGCCATAGGCCTTCAACCCGGAGCTGCTGGCGGGTACATATTGTAATTTTAATTGAGTACGAGATAACTGTTTTGGATTTCGCTAATTAGAAGAAAAATGGAAATAAAGACACTGCCATTTCCGAGGGCCAGTGGTAGTTCCCCTACCTGACCACGAACAGCCACGAACCCAACACACTAATAAAGCTGGTCCAGAGGTCCAGAGATCGCCAAACGACATTCACATTGTAAATTTCCCCTTCATAGGTTGTGGGCAAGACAATTGTCGTGAGGTTCGACACTGGGTCGTCGTCGTCCGGACGGGCACAACGATTACCAATCAAGTGGAACACATCCCAGGGGCATTCCGATAACGACTATCGTAGGTGTATTGGTCGATTGGTGCGTGTCACTGTGTTAGAAAGTTTGGGTTAATGGCGTGCCAATCCCCAGTGTTGGGGGCAGGAACGGAGTTCCGTTCCTAGGAACTGGTTCCTTTTTTGATGAACTTAGGAACTTAGCAATTTTCGTTGATTTGAACTGATTTTTATTTGAATTGATTTGGACATCACACCACTTATTAAATTTTTAATAATACTCTAAAGCGAAGGAACGGAAAAATTTCAGGTTCCTTTTGAAAAATTGCGTCGGCCCCCAGTGGCTCAGTGGGTATGGTCACATTTTACTGAGCGGGTGGTCCCGGGTTCGATTCCCGGCGCAGGCTTTCGT
>JAUJYS010006410.1:0-10344 GCA_033995665.1 Melogona broelemanni | reverse complement strand
CGCGGTAATCCGAATTTTGAGTTAATCCGAACAGGCTTGGTTTTCTTTAGTTCGGATTAGCGAGACTCTACTGTAAATGTACCCTTCACCCTACAGGTTTCACTTTGTAATAATTAACATAACTCAATTTGTAATTTGGGGTTTTTTCGGATACGACGAGTAAAACATTTTTTTTTCATTTGTGAATTATTTTTCAAGGATAATTAAAATATGTTTTTACATTTCATTGTTTTTTTTCTTGGAAAGAACGATTGATTGAAAAAATACAACTGTTTATTCAGAATCTCATGTCCCACTTTATGTTTAGTTTTTTATTTCCTAGTTATTTAATGGTTTTCACTACTGGGTATTTCAATACTCATCCATATTAGGGTGATTAAGAACTATTCGATGGACACGTTGTTCCAGTACTCCGGTAATCGAATATATTTATGTGTGCGATTAACCCGCAGGCCAAATGCAAAGTACGTCGCAGTAGCGGCGCTCTTTGGTTTAAATGCATTTGAATACGCATTAAAGCCGCCCATTTTACAATAAATTACCAAGTCTGGTGTGGACCTGCCCTGCCTGTATAATGACACCAATAATAGAAGATTGGCCAAAGCTGTTCTCAGCGGCGCGCTGAAGAGTCAAAAATCTTTTATGGAATGCAAAATAGTTCATTGATGTTGACACAAAAATGTATCAACGAGTTTATACTTGAAAATAAAGATAATGTTTACACTGACAGTTGCGCGAGCCGAGTATGACTCGAAGTAGTTGTCATTCAGACCCATTTTACCATGCCGACACACAGTCTACATCCTCCTGAGATCTCGTGGATGCGTAGAATTTGTTGGGGGAATTGGAGCTCTGCGCTCTAACCAATGCACTTACAGGACTGTAGCTTGTAGTATTGCTTGGCCGATTGCTTTATTTTCTTATTTTAATTCGTAAGAAAAAGTAGCTATGTTAAATTAGTTTTGTTCCATTTTTTGCACGCATGTTCAGTTGACATGTTTGGCCAGAATCCAATCTAACCTTATGGACTTGATCGAACGCTTTCTTTTCTTCTCCTAAGGAAAATTCTTCCATTTTTTTGCAAACATGTTAAGCATAAATATAAAAAAAACTCGTAATGCCGCGGAATATTCAAAGCTAATATTGAATTCTTTTCCGTCCATTTCTCTGACAACCGGTCGACGACAAATTCACACTACAGATCTCCCAACGACCTCCACTATATGTATGTTATTATTTACCAAAAATTGATAAAATGTAATAGCTGCTTCATTATTAAAAGTCACGGTTGGCAGTACATGTTTCACGGATGCCACTCTGATCTTAGGTGTCTCTTGGCATTAATTACAGAAAATAAATAAATAACATAAAAAATAAATCCGTTTAAACAAGATTTGTGCGAAATCATGCACATACCATGTACCTAATCACACACATGTTTAGGTAACACATTAAAAAATAATCCAGGAAATGTGATGCATTTCGAAGTGGGTTTCATGAGGATAAGCATTAGTTACGCGAGCTTCGAGCACCTAAAATATCAACATGCACACACGTAGTTGAAAAAAATGTAGCCAGCTCTTTTGACAAAGTGGTGCGACGACGGAAAAGTAGGTAGACTCAGTCCTAACTCGTGACGCTGCGGCAGGAATCCAGAGATGCATTACTATCCCTATTGAACCGGTTTACCATTATCAGGTAGATGTTAGCGGCCCGTTCTACTGAACGGATAAAACTGTGCTCGTTCTTAATTTTATAAATCGCGAATGGTGAAGGCAGATAATTTAGGAATAGCATTGATTATTTTTCGTGTGTGATATTATTTATTAAAAAAAATATATATATTACTACCACATCTTTATTTCAACTGTGGTTGCAATTAGAAATCTGTTTTTTTTTGTTGTTTTTTTGGAGAAGAAATACTATTTTGAGAGATTGATGTAGGAGCCGTTGAAAATTAATAGATAAAATAGGTGTAGTAGTTTTCGACCAGAGAAAACGGGAAACGGTAACTTCTTGGATAATGTTTATCTATCGACGAACATATACTACAATTACGACAAACACTTGTACAATTATTTTACCATCGTAATTGTAGTATATGTTCGTCGATAAATAAACATTATCCAAGAAGTTGCCGTTTCCTGTTTTCTCTGGTCGAGAACTACACTGTTTTAATTATTATTCTCCAACGGCTCCTACATCAATCTCTCAAAATGATGAAAGTTTAAATTTAAGATTTCGTTTTCTGCAGTACAACCGAGAGAGGGAGAGTTTAACAGTACATCTTTGTGGACACATGGACTCAAGAGGATGATTAATGGGATCCCTCCACACGCATGTCTGTACGGTGCATGGGCACAGCAAGATGGCCTATATAAATAACCAGAAAGCATCCATCTAACGCAAACCCGATTAAGCAGTTTCCTGGACTACACCCCTCCCATCCCCCCACACCAAACTGCACACATAAACGAAGCCATCATTTAGTGGTAAAACGGCGTCATCCACCCCCACCCTTCTTGATACGCCATTCACGTCGGCGGCGATTCGAAGTAAACGCCGGGAAATTATTTGTACGTGCACGTTTTGCATTGTCCAATATATACTTTGTACGCCTCGCGAAACATCCGTAAAACATAGGAAATTTATTCACAGTCACGTACCAGTGGAAAACGAAGCTTCGCCATTTCCAAGAATCAAACCAGCTTTCGCAGATTTTCTAAGAATCTCTATAAAAAAGATCGTCCTCTTTACGTTAGACTAACCCCTGTGGAAGGTTGATCAGTGACCAGGAAAATTGTTTTAAAGAGAGGCCGAGGAAATGTACAAGTATTTTAACTTTTATATGGAAATTGTGGGAGAGTTTGGTTCTAAGAATGAACTCAGCTATAAATGGCCGTAAAAACTCATTTTATATGCAGAACCAAAATTGTTTTCATGTATAACACTTTCTTTTAAAGAGTAGAAAAAAATTATCGTCAAACTGAAATGGTTTCCGCACTGGAATTGCGTTCTTTTTTTTTTTACATAACTGAGATGCGGACCATCTGAACCGGATAAAATTTGTTTAAAATTGTAAAACCTTGTTTTCACAGGAACAGCTCGGGTAGAAAACGTTTCGCTATTAACATTTCGTCTAACACAATGCCCACTATCTTGAGCGATAGAAAACATTCGATGTTTACATGCCAGAATACATACAAGAATAATATCGAGAATGCATACATATTAAAGTACGTACCGATGGCTCAGTGGGTATGGCAACATCTTACAAAACTGATGGTCCCGGGTTCGATTCCCGGCGCATGCTTTCGTTTATTCGTTAGCCTGGGGTACTGGCGTCACCCCTAAGCTTCCATTAGGGAGTCCAGAGCTTAGGGGTTGATCCTGCAGCCTGGCTATTCAGGAGATGTGCGAATGGCAGGGAAGGGAAGGGATGGGGAATGGCTATTCCAGCTGTCATTCCCCATCCCTTCCCTTCCCTGCCCTTCGCACATCTCCATAGAAACATGAGGGTGCAGTAATCCTGTAGTGAACTAAGCACTACGGTGATTTAAAAAAAAATATATAAAAAGACGTATACACATACGCCTATTTTCGGAATGGAACAAAAGCCTTGAGATCCGTGCAAAAAGCAACGAGGACATTCAAACGTTCCTCAGAAAAAGAACGAATTTCTTGGAACCAAATATTCCTTAGTTGGTAGGAATCTACCAAACACTGGCAATAACGTTAAAAATAGGACATTCGTCCTTTGCTTGTTATTTGACTTCCACCAGAAGCCCAGCTGAGGCTGCTTGCGGGCACACATTTTGTAATTGCATTCTGATGTGGTTCTGATGGGGCTCTCACGAGGATTCACGTTAGCCGCGTAGCCCACTTTTCAGGGACCCTTTTCCCCCCTTTTCCCCAACTTCCGAACATGTGCCTTCCTTGGCGCTACTTCACCAGGCAAATTACTGCTTTAATGTACCTGTCAAATGCTCGTGTTCATAAAGCCGGCCCACCACCAGCCGCGTTCCTGAATTTCATGGAGGAAAATATATTAACAAATACTGTATACGTGGCGTCTATGCCGCGCGCGAGCGCCTTTCGTTAGAATTCAAGCTCAAGATACAATCGGTTTTGCCAGCAGATAGCGACGGGTCTTAACCAGTCATAGCAATGAGTGACAAGATGAGCATCCGATATTTTTTACGATCGTGAGTTTATTGGCTTATTGCGTCTGACACCGGCAGATTATGTCTCCCCTACAATTTCGTTGTTCTATGACGTTAAACCACTTCCTCTTAAGGATGATTTTGTTTTTTATATGCGGCACACCGTCACACCAAAATTACATCTTCACTATGTCCTCAGCGTACGACATTTATTGGAATAATCATCTGGCGGCCGCGATCCTGGGGCAGTTGTAGATGTTATGGAAACGAATAGGCAGGTATTTTAACTGATAAGGGGAAGGGGTTAACGTTTACTTAAATCTGCCTCGTCTAAGCTTTACACCAGCGACCCAGGTTTTTGCTTCTATCCCAAAGGAAGGATTCGAACGAATTCGTCGTTAGAATATAATCAGCTGTCATTGACGGAAATTGAATCAGCGGCCGCTGGTGTTTGGGTTCAACGCGCCAATTTACTTGGTTTTTTTAAGACTTATTCCCAATAAATACACAGTGTGCTCTTACAGGAGAATTGGATTTTACCCAATTTGTAACCAATCATAACCTGCTGCCACAAAGCGTGAGCCACCTTGAGATAATGCGCAGCGCCAATACGACCCTATTGAGTTTTTTTTTTTTTCAAATATAGAAACTTATTTCTGATAATGCCAGAATAGATTAATATTAATAAACACGTTTCCTAACCGGTATAGAAATTTAATAATAATCTGAACGAATAGTATGTCAAATTGGAATATCATTAAAATCTTTAGGAGACATATTTTATAACATGTCTTCATAAAACGGGCTTATTTGACATAATATTTCTCATTGTTAAAAAATGAAAAGTTTGAATGTTCAATAGAATTACTGGCCACTACCACAATTTAACAGTCATCCTTAATAAATTTTCAGTTAGCGAAGGAACACACCAAAACCAGGTGAACTGTTTCCTATCTAGGCCGTGGTACGAATGTCTACTTAAAGTGTTATGATCAAGTATCCAGGCAGTTCATTCTTAACCTCGAACCGCGGGTGCCCCCGAAAGTTTATTAGCGTACACATCCGTAGAAAATGTGCCTTGTATACCGGGGCCGAAGAACGTGGCGCTAAGTATACGGCGGTCGGATAAGGAGTCAAATGGTTATTATCAACGTCATCGCGCGTCGAGGTTTATTAAATTGTGCATATCAAAAATGTAGACTTTATATTACGTACACGTGTCTCCACTCCCACCTCTACCTTAGCACCTACACACACGTGGGCCTGCTTGTACACTCGCGCTCCTTTGCCTTTCCAAAGTACTTTGAGTTGAGTGGCGCTCACCTTTTCCATTAAGACAGTTAAATCACTTTCGGTATTTTGACACCAGGAAGTTAACGCGCCCCCAGCTCGAAGAACTTTGGCATTCACGATAGTGGATGCAAGTGTAAAGAATTTTCTTAGCAATGGAAATGTTTACAGGGCACGTTAAGCGAATTTCTCTAGCAGAAACAACTCGAGAAGTCTCGGTCGGGAATTGAACCCGCGATCACGATCATACTAAACAAACACGCAAACCACAGAACCACCGGATGAATTGAGGCTCTACGAATTACCAAACTGACCAAATGTATTTATTTTAAAAATGTGCCTTTTAAATGATTAACAATTTTTAAAAAAATTAAAAATGATTAACAATTTAAGACATTCAAGAAACGTTCGTTTCTTCATAACGACAACTTACAAGCTTGTACTATTAACATCACATATGGATTAACTTGAATTATTTTTTTATAAATACAAAAAACTGATAACCTATATCGCCATTTGACCTAAATCATCACCAAGTCAATTAATTGCACTAGACTGCAATGCCGTTCTCGTGCACTAGATGGCGCCCCTGAGTGAATACACTTATCCTAAAAAGCGTCAAAGCACCACGGTAGGGTGTCATGCAAAATAACTGCAAGCGTACTTATAGAAAAAAAAATCAGGGAGCATCCATCCCATTATAACCACGTGCTCATCACAACCGACTGGAAGCTGACGCTCGTTGCGTGAGTTGGGAAGGGTGGGTGGAGAGGAGGGGGTTTACAATTCATCGCAAATAGTCGCTGAACGAAAAATTTAATCGCAACAGCTGAAGTGCAGTCGGCCACGCCATGCCAATTGCCTAGCATGAGAGTGGAATACACGCCGACGGATTTCTGCTCGTACGTAGTCCCTCTCATATGCATATCGGCAATGCGGTGAAAATCATTTAAAGGAGATGGATACAGGTATATGTACGTGCGGGGATACGAGCTACATACACCTCAAAGTAGCCATTCCCCCTCTGAATTGTGGATATCGAGGTTCACGCAGATTGGCACTGTGGTGCCGCCGCAGCACCTAACTTGCAAAATACATTTTTTTAAATAAATCACCGTAGTGCCTAGTGCACTACAGGATTACTGCACCCCTCGGATCTCTATGGAGATATGTGAGGGGCAGGGAAGGGAAGGGGAATGGCAGCTGGAATAGCCATGCTGCAGGATCTACCCCTAAGCTCTGGACTCCCTAATGGAAGCTCAGGGGTGACACCAGTACCCCAGGCTAACGAATAAACGAAAGCAGGGGATCGAACCCTGGATCGTCCGCTTCGTAGGATGTTGCCATACCCACTGAGCCATCGGTACGAATTGAAGTGATAACGAAAAGGTACAAAATTTTTGTTATTTGTCGTTGTTTCATTTTTGCTAGCTGCTTTATTTCGCTCGAATTCACTAAAGTTCTTCACTAAAGATGAATATAAATAAATATAATAAAATACTTCACTAAAGTTTTTAGATATAAAAATAAAAGTTCCAAATTAATTTGGCTCTTCTTAACAATCAGTCGCAGCGCTCGGAAAGATAAGTGAAGAAGAAGAAAAAGGTTGAGCATAAGACAGCGTCACTGCATAAAGACTGAAACCAGGATGACACTTTAGGATCGTCGAGGAAAGTCATCGAATCGACCCAATAGGAGAGCACTTGCCCGTGATGTTACCAGAAATCTGAGCGACTCGACGGAACTTAGTCGCATGTAAGAAAAAGGTACTAAAACAAAGTATAAATCTGCCTAAACTCACAATTTCGGAAATCAATTCTGTAATTTAATTCGATGTCCGAATCTCACTCAGGATCTCAGGAAGACGAATGCAACCAGGCCGCGTGGAACCGCGCTTCTGTTCCCATTAAAATGTTTTACGATCAAGCAATGATCCCGCACCACAATTATTTAATTTTAACACGGTGGCCACTCGAAAACTCCCCGTCATCGACTGGCGACAAACGGCGAGCGAATAAGCTTCCTAGCTCGCTCCGCGTTCGCCGATCATTTTATAGCCGTGTCAAATTATGCCCAACTGACGCCAATATATGGAGACTTGTTGGCTCAACCATATGCAGTTCGCTGACGTTATAATTTGCCCACAGAACAATCCTCAAATCTCATACAGATTAAATAGTTGTTGGCAAAGGCTAGCTGACCCCCAATTGTTGGCAATCAGGTAATGCTATCCAACTATAGAAAATGAACAAGGGACTTGTCTGACGTATAAAACGGAATGCCAAAAATGGAAAACTACGAGTAAAAATAAACGTCTAAGTCACCGTGAGTCATCGCCACGACAAGATGAAATCACTTCGTAAAGGATTTTTTCGACAAACTGTTCAAATAATTAGAAAAATAACCTAACACATAATGGAAATAAGTTTCAGAAACTAATTTAGATAAAATAAACTAACATAAAAACTGTCAATCGTCGCTAACATTGCAAATACCTGTAGATCTGCATTAGATACGACGGACCACTCCACGTTCCACGTTCCACTCCCAGCGCGGACTCGTAATTTTTTATATCTACCGTATGCCATGCTGAAAAAAATGCCCGGTTTTCGATTGTGATGAATCATCGTATAATAAATGATACACGTACACGATAATTCCATTCACTTTAGTTAAAAAAGAATACTAGGGGCTAGTGCTTTTTTTCTGCGAGATATTTTTTATTCGAAAGTAGCTACTGTGCACAGTGTTCATTCAATAGAATCAATGCGCTTCAACGCATTTCTATTTCTATACAGGTGTGTACTGGTGTACTGGTGTGGACACACACACAGCCCTATATGTCTATTTCGATTTATCATTACAGACTGTCGCAGTCTTATCATTACAGAACTGATTATACCCTTCGACAGAGTAATAACATCTTTCTATTATCTAAATGAATTTTCGAATCCGGCTCATCTCTGAAACGCTTCCACTTCAACTCCCCCTCTCCAAGTCAATACCTAACTTCCGAGAGAAACTGAGATCGTTCGCGCCCAACTAACAGCACGTCGTAACCGTACATTTCCATACATTCCCACAATACGAGTTACGATTCCCGACGTCAAACAGGCGATTCAGATCGATGCAAATATTAAGAAACTAAATCACGTGACGGCAAAACATTCTAGTATAAAATATAAGGATCCAATTAAAACGAAAGCTATATTAAATCCTACAGGGTTTAATAGTGAATTTGCTCGTTGAGCAATGAGTAGCATATATAAAGGTACAATATCAATTTAGAACTTGATACACTGATAGATAGAAACGCCCGATCTTTGCAAAAAGTCCCTCTACCCAAGAGTCGCAGATATTTTGAAGCATTGTTGGCATATTACATGGCAACATGAAGATTGATTTCATTTATTTCGAATTAAGTTAATAAAGCTATAACGCAATATGAGGCAGACAGGATTTTGTTTTTATGGAAAATACGATCCAATTTTCATAATGAAGCTTACTAGATATGCTCGCATTCATACAAGTACATAAATAACCACATTGCAAAAATAGATCAAATAATAACTAATATTTTACCCATTTAAGAAGGTTAACCTAATAGATCAAAACAAGGAATAAACAGAAATCAAAGTTCTGGTATACAGTACATAATTGTTTTTTTTTCAGCACAACTTTCAACTAATTTGAACGATAAATTCAACACTGTCAATGATTAATATAATTGCAATAGGTACAAGTCACTAAAATAAGGTTTACCATAGCTGGTTATTTTAAATGGCCTCTGTGCATGACACTTATTGCGGTCTCTGGTGATGTTCTGCGGAACATTAATTTTTGTAAATATAGTACTAGCGGTTCTTATTATTTTATTTGGACAATCGTAATGTGAAGTGTAAGTGTAAAGCGTAAATAAAAATTAAATTAAACGTACAACATCAATGGAAATAAAACACAGAGTATAGCAAATTTTGCAGACCCATTCAATGGAATTGTATCGATACATGTACACTTCATTAATTATAATCGTAATATTCAAATGCATGTCTGTTGGGATCCCTGGTCATAGTGCGCTTGCATGTCATCATGCACGATAATGGAAACCGTAACAAATAATAGATTCGATTTAATTGCCTCATAATTATGTCGGCGCTGACATGTTTACACTCGCGTTTGAACTTGCGTTTCGCCGGCTACCATTTCATTCGGCGAACCATTATTGTTTAACTAGCTGGCAAGATTAAATTTCTAGTCTGGCAACAACGTGGCTTCGACATTGGAACGATGCCCCGTCGTTGTTGGTTCACATTTTTGCAAACAATTCTGGAGGTCTTTCACACCACGCTGCAAAAATTCCCTCACCTTCCTACGATCCATCTTAACTCAATGGGTATGGCAACATGCTGTAGTGCGGGCGGTCCCGAGTTCAATTCGAAAAAGGAAGTTCTCTCATTTTGCCACTATTCCCATGAGGTCCTGACAAATTGAGATTTAAAAAAAAAAATGGAAAATGAAACGCATCACTGGTATTTGAAGAGAAACATTAGTACACACGCCTTACCTCGGAATACAATAAGCCGTCGGTCCCGTGCCTGTAACGTTGACAGGTAAAGATCCCTACGTATATTAGAAGCACAGTATAGACTAAATTATCAGGTCGCGCCCCCACCCCTGAGGGTGTAAATATAGTAGCAGTAGTATAAATAGGATTTGTTTTTCCTTGACTGGCCATGTTTATTTATTATTTATTTTTTTTAATTCACCGTAGCGCCTAGTGCACAACAGGAATACTGCACCCTCGTGTCTCTTATGAGATATGTGAGGGGCAGGGAAGGGAAGGGAAGAGGGATGCAGCTGGAATAGCCAGACTGCAGGATCCACCCCTGAG
>JAUJYS010006409.1:0-10345 GCA_033995665.1 Melogona broelemanni | reverse complement strand
TCGTCTCATTCCCGGCGCTGCACCGGACCCAGTCCCTCTCGTTTTGTTTTGTAGACGTCCTACACACTATTAATTACAACAATTAAAGCTAAAATATGGCCACCTAGACCTACTAGAACATCTGCCACGTCACTAAGACATTTGTTATTATTGTTGCAAGGTCATTGCTATTCAAATTATAACAATGTCAACAGAAATCTCAAATAATCTTGCACAATCGCTTGATCATTAACCCTGTAAACAATATTTTATTATATTCCTAAATGTTTTTTTTTTCTATTTTCAGTAACGATTGCAATAAAAAATATATTTATATGACTTTGAATGACATTCACATTGATTGATTGGTCGATTTATTGGCGAGAAATTTAGGTACAATACAAATTTTCCCGCCATCGTCCCTAAGGGGAATATTGTGTCAAAATCAAATTTATTGACTGCTGCGTTTGAAAATAACATACATTTTGCGCCAACCGCCACATTGACGGAATGGAACATGAACGTCACTGAAACAGTGAAAACGTCAACAGCCGCATGTTCTATCAGGTCACACCCTTCACCTCGGTGGCGGTTCAGTCGCAATTTTAACGCGTCTAATTTTATCCCACCAAATCCGTTAATTCACAAGGCTCCATTGTTCTTTTAAAAACCGGCGAAGCCTGCCTACGCGCGCCCGACAAATTTAAGTGCTGACAGTCGAATTGGTGAATTCCAATGGCACCAAGGCGAACAATCTGCTGAGACACAAGGCATGGACCGTGAAACGTGGCTTGTTTGGACGAGCGCCATCAATGACAGTGTCGCACAAGAAAGTGTATCAACTGACGATACATCAAGACGTCTTAATTTGAAACGGTCGCCTCTATTTCAATATCTAATTTTCGTCGTCTTGTTTGCACCATTTTAAATGTCAGATATTTTCTTAGCTTTTCAAGTGTCACAAATTGAACGGTTTTTCATGAACAAATTGTAAGACTTTTAATAAATATTGAATACCTATTGAATAAATACTCTGTCCTTTTAATTCAACATTAAAACATATTATTTATCCAGTTTTTGAAATTGTCAAAAGGCAAAAAAGATCTGAAATTTGATGTTTCATTTTCGTTGTGTTGTGATAGAAATATTCTTTTATAAGCATAACAGTACTATAATTGTTATTTGCAATGGGAAAATATTAAAAACCAAATCAGTATGTACATTTTAAACATATTTTAGTGTTTGTCATCGTGTCGACTAGCACGCCATGTACCTGTTCGCCTTTAAGCTAGTACCGCCCTTCATTTTTCCTTTCGGTTTGTTGGTCTTGAACAATGGAATGCTCAAGTAAATTTTGGAATTCACTTCACGTGCACTCGTATGTATAGGGTTTATTGTGTAAAAGGAATGGCAGAATTCATATTTTGCGTGTCTTTTTTGGCTGCGAGCACAACATGACCTCGTTCGGCGCTTCCATCCACAATTAGTTACTTATGTAATCCTGCTATGTGTCACTTTCTTCTGCTTGTGTGTCGCGCTCCGACTTCCTCTTCCTTCTTTTCGTGACATATCTAAGAGAGTGACGCAATCAATACAGATACGAGCGTATATGTGTGTATGTATTCTGCATATGCTAGATTATAGAACGTAGTTTGCATTGACCTCTGCTCTGTTCTGTGACTATTACGACATAGTGAAGTGCCAAGATTCTCGCTGTTCAAGCTGTCGTACATAATTACAATGACATTTTCGTTGATTTTATAAATTAGGTTTTAAGTGAACGTTTACGTAGACATATTTCAATGTATTTTTTTTTTAAATAGTAACATTTTAATGAGTATTTTATTTGTATTAGTGGTTTATACTACCTACATGTACATGTAGCTCTTGAAGCTGTCTGGCTATTTACACGCCTCCACAGCCTATGCAAACGTTCCTAATCATAAGCTGAATCCTGTCTGCTCATTTCCGGGTTAGCGCGCTTGCCAAACTAATTCTACCGAACAGACTGTAACAAGCAACAACGATTCATCAATGCCATTTCACAGCTTCAAGAGAGAACCATAACTATAAGCAAAACTGTTGATTGAAACGAGTTAATTGTTATTGGCACAGCTGCACGAAAACAACGTTCCCAATAACCCGTTTCGAAAATTATAGATCAATTTATTTGTGCACATCAGCGCCTGATGGTTAAAATAATAAATGAATGAAATGTTTACATGCAGAGGTAATGTCAATTTACATGCAGAGATGCGTAACTGGTACCGCATTAAATTGTAAACTAATCGGTAGCTTGATGCCATATTTCTGCATATGCTATTGAAAACTTTTTATTCATAGAAGCAAGCGTAAAAAATATTTGACTGGAAAAACATTCATAATAAATTATATTAAATTAAAATATTCATATTAAAAAGTCAGTATAAAAGAATTTAAATAAAAAAATTGCATAAGCAAAAAATGGCAATTCCCTCAAATGCTGTATAATTATTTATATTAAATTACTTAAAAACCAGAAAAATACCAGTAAAACTTATTTGATTTTTACTTAGAGAGACTATTTGTAATTTTATTTGATCGTCGGTGAAATGAATTAAGATAAATCATTCAAATGTAATTGGCTAAATGCTCAAACATAATTTCTCTCTCATAAATGTATTGAATGATACCCAATACGGTAAATAAATCCTAATCTTATATTTGCAACTAAGTGAAAAACGATCAAGTATGACGAAAAACCTGATCAAATGTAACCTGTTTGAATTTTTGAATTTTTAAATATTGGCATCCGTCGACTGTTTTCTGAAGTATTCAAATTGTATTAAAATTCTCACGTGTCTAAAAATAAGTCTACATGACAATTGGCATTCATCCAAATAAGTGAACGCTTCATTGATCAACGATTGTGGAATAACGCCTCATTGATTATATACGACGAAGCACTTTCAATTTAATGGGGAGCATGTGTACAGGATGCACGCCACATTTATAGGCCCATTACGAAACTACATGTTTTTTTTGACAACATCTCTTAAGTTAAAGTAAAGGATCCATCGCCAAGCGAGATCGGATGTGCCAAGACAATCTACGTCTTAACGCCGCTACTAAGAAGGCAAAGAAAAGACGCAGAATAATAAATCGTAAATATTTTAAGAAATGGTAACTGGTGAAATTAAAGTACAAATAATTTGAAATCTGCGTATTTAACGGTAACTCTAATTTTAACACTGATATGTCATATCGACATTTAAAAATTCATAAAAAAGGTATCTGCTATGGGCATTGATAAACCAAAAAAATTCCAAAAAAAAAAAAATCAGAGGAAAAAAACTACCTCATTATTTTTTTTGGCAATATGTTACTACTAAGGACCAAGTCTTGCTGAAGTATAAGTTCATTAACGGTCAAGTCAAATAAAAAGCCTCAAACTTTTATGTACCTTTCAAAACAATTGACATGACCATAACGTTCAGATCAAGTCCAATAACCACCAAATTTGTTTCGGGTTGCGTTTGTCATTTTTGTTTCATTGAGAAGTGACGCGTGCAACACAAACCAACAGACAACACTGTACTGCTTAGATCGACGCACCCATACAGAATATTGCACTAACTGCACGTGTGGATTGCATTGCGACTACAAGAAAGCGAGCAGCAGGGAAAATAAAGCTGCATGATGAATGATTGTATTGTCCATCTGCGGCGCGTGGAATGACTACTATTTCACAATATCTCGATATTACATTAAGTTTTACCAGAAACGACAGATTCGCTATTCCAATGCCGGTGTCTATACGCCTCATTTTTACTTCCAATCTCAAATTAAGTTTCTTATTTCCAAAGGAAATTGCTTCTTTCGGTTCTTTTGATCCCGTAGCTCGAATTTCGAACTTTTGACTATAGAGGATCACCTCAATAAACCACGTTTAAAATTGGCGGATTTTAAAGAATTAGAAAAGTAGCCCATGATATCTTTATATTCAAGTAGAAGACAATAAGTTTTAAAAAATCATTTTTGCCAAAAATTTGAAGCCATGATCAAATATATATGTGGACACGAGGTGTCAGATCCATGTGACAACATTCCAATGAAAAACAAAAACCAAATGGCCGCTGAGTCTGATGCAATTGGGGTGATATCTTGAAGAAAAACAGAGACACCCGCCGGCGTTTCACGCGTGTTTTGCGGCGTTTCATCGGTAGACCACGATGCAAAAAAAAAAATGATACTGATATGGAGCGTTAATATCGAGAGCCCAGTAAATGGGGAAACGGTACGTACCCTCTGAATGGTTAGTGGCACTCCCAAATCGGAACCGCCATGCAGCCGGAACCCCCAGGGCGTGTACAGTCCGTCCCGGTACAGGGTCACCTGCACAGGTGTTAAATTCATGGCTGCTCGCTGTAGCAAAACACGTCAGTTAAAGAGAAGGCCGGTCTCCGCTTTTCAACTGGTCGTTTATATTTTTTTTTCGGTTGCCCCGGCTTGCGCGTGTCTCTGCAAGGTACACCAGAGTTCGGAATAAATCGATGCGGGGTGTTAGGATGTAAAAATCGGGGTTACGGGTGATCGAAGGCTGGTCGAGATATGGGGCGATGGGTCTGCCAGACCGTACGCACACGGGATTTACAGTGTGTAAAACCGGATGATGGCGAGGCACCGCTCGCCCCGAATCAACGTTTACAGATCACTCTTACAGCTTTACGGAACGGGGACTAGCCGAGCGCTCCAGATCTCTCTCCTGCTCTCAAGGATTCCCCCCACCACCTCACTACCACCACCTATTTTCGCCGCCGCCGCCGCCACCATCACCACCACCACCGACCTAGTCAGTCGTCGTACCAGTCGTCCTAGGTTGTTTTCGCACGAAGTTAGCTTAACCGAGTTCGAATTCGCCAAACGAGGGATAACCAAATATAATAACGATTCTACAATAACAAAATGAGATTGAAATGAGACATTAACGAACAATAGAGCATCGTACTTGTAGATACCGCGCGAATCGTTCGTTTTTCAGTTTGGCGGTTTTTGTTTAGAATGTCATCTTTCCCAGTTTTTAAATTTTGTCATGGCTCATTTTGGTCTGTTTTTGTTTATAAAATAAACATAAAAAATAACAATATGAGGCACAGGAACTTTGATATTAAATATCAAAGTTCCTGTGCCTCATATTGTTCTTTTTTATTTTCCAAATGTCGCCACGCGTTAGCATGGTTTGTCTCGTTCTAGGCGCCTCCATGTATAAGCTGAGGCAGTTCTGTCTCTACCTTCTTGAATGTGAAGCTGTACAGCGGATATCCGAGAACGGGAGAGCAGAACGATGGAGGGAGAGAAGGAGCGACAGAGTATTTTGCCGCCGCAGAAAACGAGACACGATGCCAAGATGCAAGATCGCAGACCCCATCATCCCGGCACAAGTCACGGAGGTGGCGGCGGCGGCATTTAGTTGAAATGAGAACGAAAAAACAAGCGCACATTTGCAGCAAGTCTCAACCTCCTGATACCTCAAGCATCCTTGACAGTGCATGTATACACATGAGACGCGATTCTCTTAACGAAATTCCCTTGTCATTGGCATTTTTAAAATATTTGAGGGACAAAAAATGGATGGTCAACCGAATAACCTGATTTAAATATGACCTTTCGCATACACTTGTATGAAAAATGGGTCTTATTAGGGTAGCAACAAACAGCTGAATACAGACTGTAAATAGTCTTCGAATGCAATGCAAATATTTGAAGCGTTGAACAATTTTCCCAATATCGGAGAAAAAATATTTTTCGTTAAGATGTAAACAAAAATATACTCATTCAGATAAATCAAGAACAAACCGTGCCAAGATTCCTAGTATCGATATTATAAAAACAATGCTAAAAAGTTCAGTATTTACCGTATATGTAATTTGCAATTGTACAATCATAACTAATGCTATTTGTACGAATGAATGAATTGAATTAATTGTATAATTACAATTATTTGATAACAAATGCAATTAAATAGTAATTATTATTATTATAATATTTGCAAATGAACAGCATAATTATAAAACAAATTAAACAATAAAAATAAGTTAAAAAAAACACTAAGTTAATTAAGTAATTAACAATTATTGTTAATTTTAATTGTAATTGAAAAATAAAATATAAAGTTGTTGACAAATATTAACAATACGTAATTGAAATTTTAAATAAAAAACTACGAGTATCCCACCAAGTTGTCAAATTCCCAGTGCATCATACTCCCGACGAACCAGAACAGGAGTAACAGAACAAAAGCACTTAACATTTCGCAGTGAGTCATCATGTTTGACATCTCTATGACCTATTATTCACAGACGATTCTGCCAGGTCCCGGACAACTAAAGCTTGGATTTTGGGTGCACAACGCATTTGCGCGAAAATACACATATACAATATAAGACAGGCATGGTGCGTGCGACCAACAAATAAAATGCTTCTCCTTCCCCAAGTTTAAATAAGCGCGAGCAGAGGATAGAACCGAGGCGCGATCACGGTGCTAAAACGAGAGAGGAGGCAAGTCGAACGCTGTGCAAAAAAGTAAAGTCACGACATTGCCGCCTGAACTTTTCCCCGAATGATGCGCTGAAGCTCATTGGGTGCGCTCTGTCTCATTTCTCAATTTCGCACGCGATCGCGCCATCACTCGAAAAATAAATACTTTTAAAATGGTTTGACGTGCGTGCGCATTAACCTTCGTTTAGTGTTTGCACACGTGTGCTGGATAAACGAAAGCAAACTTTACGCTGAGCTTGTTGATAAACTGTGCACTTTGCATACGCTCTTCGCTTTATGCATCTTGGTCGTGAAAAAACTACGATATTTACTCAACGATATTTGGGGTAAATTATCTATCTGAAGAAATGTAAGCTTGATCATTTGGACGAAAAACGGCAACATGCGGGAGGTTGCCGTTTCTTATCCAGGTTAAGGATATATGTCAATTAATTTCTCTCTTCGTTCAACAGCAGGTCCTAACTCTTCAGCATTTATTTATCTTTTTGGGTTAAACTATCTGCCAATTTATTTATCCACTGGCATAATACGCCGATTTAATTTTGTTTTTTGTATCATATTTTGAAAACTATTTAATAAACGCAAAATATAATTAGGGTTAAAAATGCAAAAACTATAGGTGTCCAATAAGTTTTCGGAATCATTTACAAAAATAACGGCTGAAT
This sequence comes from Melogona broelemanni, assembly GCA_033995665.1. Taxonomy (NCBI): domain Eukaryota; kingdom Metazoa; phylum Arthropoda; class Diplopoda; order Chordeumatida; family Chordeumatidae; genus Melogona; species Melogona broelemanni. Next base: position 3,164 of record JAUJYS010006409.1, on the reverse strand, counting down.
ACGACGTTTTATGAAATTCGGTAAGCCAATAAGGGGAACCCCCAACAATTTTATAATCGAATTTTAAAAATTAATTGCGAGGTGCTCACGAATGACATGAGAATGTTTCGCCCAATTATATTAAAATGTATGATAATGGTCCCAGTACTGAATACTGAATACTGATTACCGACACAAGGCCATCATCATAAAAAAATACAACCTATCAATTTTTCAATATAATTTTTTTAATTATTCGGGAAACTTATTGAACATCCCTATTACAATATACATATAGTAGACCACAACAACAATACAGAATACTGATCGCCGACCCTGAGCCATCATCATAAAAAGACAACCTAGCAATTTTTCAAAATATTTTTTAAAAATTCATCACGCTCCTATCCCATTAAAACTCCCACATGTACCGTATGCCGAATGATTAACTGGCACTGCACGGATACATTGAAAACAACTGGACGCAGCAATTTAGCTGACGAAAATCGTCATAGGGAGACGGGGCGTACGTAGTAGCAGTGTACCGGGGACGATCAGGTTGGCACAGCATCGCAACAACTTGGTCGAGTTGGTTCATTAGCGTGAAAGCGATCACCCACCGGCCTGATTCTTCTTTGGTAGCGTCCCATGACACGCTCTCCTCGCGAAAGAAAGCAGACAAATTTAGGATGCTCGCCTGTCTCCCGCTCTCTCTTTCTCTTTCGCCTCGCCTGTGGAATGTTTGCGCGCGCCACCAAGATCGTCTTCCTCACTCGCAGCATCTTTCTATAAGGAGATTCCAAGGTCGAACCGAGATCCACCGAAAAACTCTGGAGAAAAACTTTTCTCAAGATCGACGCGCGGATGGTGGTACGATCCGCTTAGCACGGACGGGGAATAAAAAAAAAATCAGCGCTGTTTTTTGTTGTTGAATCGCTCTAGTCGCTCCATGTAGATTTTGTGTGGTTTGTCAGGATTTTCCAGGAATTTCCAGGAAGCTGTAATGACTCGGATCGCTCTTACTTTCTTTAAACGTGTGTTACTTCCAATACACGCTGGTCTCTCTACTCTCGAACGTGCATCCCCAGGATCTTACGCTCGAGTTAGTGGTAATGCCTGGGACAGATCTAATTTGAGGAATTCTGCATGTAAACCGGGTGTATCTGCAGGAGAACAGGTGCGGACATGGCGAATATGTCGAAGCATCTTTTGGTTTGAAGCCAGTATATGCTTGCAATTTTATGGGATCGGGAGAGGGCTGAAAGATTAGGTGAATTCAAAGTCAAAAACATTGAGTACACTTGTAAAATAGGTACAGTGTACGTAATTAAATTAACCATTATGGTTAGCTCAGCATTGGGATCAACTTTCATTTCAAAAATTCCACCACAGAAACGCCCATATCATATTACTAAGCACACGCTGGAAATAAAATGCTTCTCCTGGCAACTAGCAATCACATATAGCACGGCCGCTATACATAAAAGTTGGCATGCAGGGGATGCAGCTTAAACAAAGAATGCGGTTATTGGTTTGTTTGCCTAAAGTTTTTTCTTAATACTTCGGTGAACTTTTTCGAATAAAAAATTAACATATGGTCAAATTAATTCTTTTTACGTTTGCTAGTGCTAATTCGTTTAAAAAAGCGTGGCTTGCTAAAATAAAAATTAACATTAAATAATGTCTGCTCTTATTCATAGAGCTGTAAAAAAAGCTTCAAAAAATGAATTTTGTCAAGTTCCTTCAAACTTTAGACTATGCTTTTACTTTAAAATAATCAAATTAACAAAATTATTATTATCTATCTTTTTAAGCTAGTAGCGTACGGAATTTCCAATTACTCTTGCTGAAGTAGTTACTGATGTGCCTACTAGTAAACAAGTTATGATAAATAGCTCACTGGATAGCCTAGGTTTGGCGACTGACAGCTGGACGGAATCCAAAAAAGAATTTCCCCTCTCTCAATGAAGTTAGAAATTGCAATTATCCACGCATCATTTTTGCGTTAGTGGAAGCCATATAAAAATATTAATGCTTTATGTACATCGTAATTGTCATCCACATATACCTGTACGAACTTGGTTATTCTATTTCTATTTCACACTAATTAAATTTCATGCATTGAGTCATGAAATACATGCTAGTACAGTGCACGTAAAATATTTAGCTGTTTTGTGTACTATCAACAATAAATTTTTAATACTGCATCGGAAAATGTTTAGGTAAGTATTAAATGAATCAATCTCAGTGTAGCACCTCAATTCTATTAAATTGAAACTTCACCAATAAATATAGCTTTTGGGGTAAATATCACCATAAGACAAAATGTATTATTATACACAGTGTATGAGCACTTTACGAAACCGGTTTAGCATAACAATGTAAGGCAGATTAGAGAGCTCCCTGTACATAACGAACGACGATTTAGACAAACGCAATGGTATTTTTTAGCAATAGACTCGTTCGACAAAAAATCCCAATTTTTTTTCAAAGCCACTTAAGAAAAGCTATTTGGCTAAGCTTGGGTTTTTTTTTGTCAGAATAGCTTTGACAAAAACATCCGCTTTGTTTCGAGGACACGTAAAAAAATATGTTCTCAATATTGTTTGCAGTGGGCGCACAGACAAGGCCATTACGTGGGCTAAGCTCAGGTATAGTCATCATCGCGTCACATTAAATTTGATTTGATGTGACACAAAATCTGTAATCTATTTAAGTGATTATAGCGTTCATACGCCGAAAAACTATCAACACTCTCAAGCTCCACCGGATAGTTACTTAAGGCAACATACAGAACAATCATTGGATATTATTCAAGACAGCTGTTCTAAAATAATAACTGTCTCGGTACAACTCCATTTATCCGTTTAAACACGTACGAGAGGTACGGAAAGATATTGAAATGTACACTTCCGATCAATTCCAGCCAAACAGTATAGAAGGGCCTCAACAACAATTTTTTGTTCTGTTTTGTTTTAAATCATTGTAGTGCCTAGTGAACAACAGCATTACTGCACCCTCGTGTCTCTATGAAGATGTGCGAGGGGCAGGGAAGGGAAGGGATGAGGAATGGCAGCTGGAATAGCCAGGCTGCTTGATCCACCCCTAAGCTCTGGACTCTCTAATGGAAGCTCAGGGGTGACGCCAGTACACCAGGCTAACGAATAAACGAAAGCCTGCGCCGG
>JAUJYS010006408.1:0-10345 GCA_033995665.1 Melogona broelemanni | reverse complement strand
AACGAAAGCCTGCGCCGGGAATCGAACCAGGGACCGTCGGCTTCGTAGGATGTCGCCATACCCACTGAGCCATCGGTTCGTGTCCGTACCATCTGTTTCTACAATCAAGTATAATTCAATACTCGTTGATTGGTTTTTTTACTGCACTGTACCAACAGAAATGGCTATGCGATGCATGCCGCAACCACGTAATTTTTATTGAAATCAATTCCATGCAAACCCCCCAGCCTGCCAGCGAAAAATCCTTGCAGCCCAAAAATACTTTTATTATATTTTCCACGAACGCATAAGGTTCTCTACTGATAGCGCGCCAAATTTTTCGACGGTACATTTGTTTTGACAGTATAATCGTGTGTAGGTGTGTATACATGTACGGCCATGCACCAATTAACGTTTGATTTGTCGACTGTCGACGCACCGTTCCTTCAAATAAACATGTCGACCTACTGGCACCGACCCGTGGCGCGGCGAAGGTCGCGCCGGTGCTGCTCGGATTTAACACCCAGACTCCAACCATATGGCGCCTTCACCACGGCCAGGTGTTTCTCCTTTGCCCTAACAAATTTCAGCTGCTCGCTAACCGGATAGAATAAACAAGACATTTCGCACGCGGCCAACTTTCATCACGTGTTAGATAATTCCCTACAAGACCAGAATTCGAAATGATGTGCTCTCTGGTGCTTTTTTATCGTTATATTGACGGCTGCTAAAGATATTGAACATTTCCTTTCTCATTTTTTTTTGGCGATGGTCAGATCGTGTTCCCCAGGGCTATTCATCCAATTTGCGGATCAGTTTGGGGGCGAACAAACGCGGGGGAAGTTTGCCGCTAAATCAAATTAATGAACGCTATAATGCGTGCTAGATGAACATGCACCGAGAATAGTCGGACGCGACATGAACTGAATGACTTATTTCTGGAAGCCCATGCGGGACATCGTCAATTCAGGCAATTACAAATTTATTTCGTTTATGACTGGCGTCTCATTCGTTCGAATAATCCATCTGTTCAATGGTTCTGAAGGTCATGTGGCATAGTGGCTGGCGTGTTAGCCTTCTATGCCCGTGATCGCGGTTTCAATTCCTGGCAGAGACCTCTGTAGGTCAATATAAATTAGTGTACACGTCTTTCTTTGAAATGGAAGTAAAGCTGTGGGACCCGTGCCTGTACGCTGCTAGGTACACGTTAAATATATTGTCTAGGTCAAAAACTTTGGCTGAATAAAATTATATCAAGTTGTCCTAGGGGTTGTAAATATTGTAGAATAGTATTAATAAATATACAGTAGTGACGGTAACAAAAAAAGGACATGTTAACTGGTCATTCGAGAAAAATAGGACATGTATTAAAAATAGGACATGTTGCATGGCGCTTGCAAGTATATTCAAAGTATGGGCTGCCGTGGAAGTGGCACAACTTTTGAGATCCACTGTATGGCCGGCGGACTAGGATAGTGATGAAGCATTTCGGCGACGCTACCAGACTTTGATTAAACGTATCATCGAAAGTTACTCCTTGTTATCGATTAACCACTCAGTGGGCATCGAACCAGTCCACGCGCCGGCCAAATCCAAAAACCACCGTACGAACAATGATGACCAAACCGAGACCAGAGGGGTATCGGGAAACCCTATTATTTGACCAGAGCGCGCGGTCCCATCCAATTTGTCAGGTGGCATTTTACCGAGCTCGGATTATATATGGTCTACTACGTAGACGGATACACACACGATTGCGTGGATCTATATTGTCCGTTTCCTTCACCGTATGTTCCTTGATTTGTACAATGAAATGCATGTCCCGTTTCATTGATTCTGAGAAACGAGTAAACACGAAGTCTCGGACGGTAGGCATGAGTTGGGTGAGTGTATATGTGCATGCACGGTCCGGCCTATTTGGCTCGAGGCTCCCCAGGGTAGGCGCCGAGCCCGCGCGCATCAATCATTCATGGCCACCGGACGTTCTCCTCTCGAGAACACGAGGAAAACCCAAGTTAGCGCATGTTCTTGTGTATACATACAGTGTACACAAACAAGAACCCGTATAACACGGGGTGACACGCCATAAGAAAACCGTGGCTAAAGTAATTATTCGAACCCCGTGACTATGATCAGATAAATTGAACGATCGTTGAACTACGATAGACATTGTGTTTGTTGGCATGATCAACATGTTTTTACGTTGCAAATGCTACTGAACAATTTGCTGTTGTCTAACCAAGTTCTCAAAATATTTACAATGTAACTAATGAAAATAGATTCCAGACCTCAATCAATATTTGCGAACGCATATTAATTTGTGAATCAATATTAATTAATCAATGCACCTATTAACGAATCATTATCAATATTTATGAAACAACTCACGCCAATATTAGTAAATCAATATTATTGCAACGTAATCAGAATTGTAATTCTAATCCCCAAATTACATTGTAGAATTGGATTTCCCCGAAAATATATTCTTCTCAAATACCATGTAATTCCAATCAAAATCCATAACTCCACCTTTACGTGCAGTGCACATGTGCGAAAATAGAACCTTAGTCAAAATAAAATAAAAAATATGTACTGTATACTGCTTCACGGTTTTTCGTGGTAAATTTGTATACGATTTGATTTGAGAACCTTAGTCGAATGCTTATATTTTGATTGATTGGTCATACGTGATTGATTGATTCGCGTGATTCATACGCAAGACATACGGGCATATGAGTAGAACAATATTTTACAGTGTGCCTCTTGATACATGTCATCTCAAACGTTTAAAGCAATGTCTAACCTAATTTAACTTTTAACCAACCTATACATCTATCACTTAAATTTTCATCAAAATATATGTATTCCTTCGACGGGAATCGATTCCAATAGGGGTAACAACTCTGCTTGTCAGTGCAAGCGCAGCTGAGCACGCACCTTTCCTTCGACAATGATATGATTTTATAATGCGCCAGATTTCTTTCGTTGAAAAAACAAACACGACAAGATTCTTATCAAATACAAGTTTAGAATACAAATATTGTGGCGCAGATCCATTCCAAAACAGTGACATACGCACATCTTTTGCAGGGGGTGGGGGAAGGAGGGTATCAGATTCTTGATGACAAATTGCTTCGAAAAAGGAGATGGGAAGGAAAGGTGTCAGGAATCAAAAATCCATGTCTGACTTTAGGCGTTGGATGGGTCCGAGAATCCATTTGGTCGTTTATTTTGGTTATTGCTCTGGGGGAAACCCCACATTGGTCCCCCCATTCACCACAGTGCAAACATGTTTATATGCACTAACGAAACCAATTAACATTGACCCTACAGTACCGCACATACAACATCGACTAGCATGCGTTTGGTTCAACAGCATGTGGTTTGTTTCTTTCCATATCATGATTAATTCCATCAGTTTAAGAGGGCCAGAATAATGCTTACCGAAATCGGTGACCAATATTACGACGAGAATCGCCAGTGCCTCCGACCTCATTTTTGAGGTTGACAGGGGAGGGTTGTGGGTGAGAAACCGGGATCCGCGTCCGTCCAATTCGATTTTGCGGGGGGCTGCTGTCGAGGCTGATTTTTCGGACTGCCACTCGATGATGTTATTCCTGGAATCACAGTATATTTAACGGGGCATTTACCAATCCGATCAATTTGAGCGAATCCGATAAATCGGATAAATTCATGATGGATTTTTGGTGTTTGGCGCAGATGGGTTTCGAGGTTGACATGAATGACAAGGCCGTAGCACTCACTTGTTTGGCGCGGATGTACAAGACCACTACGCGCTATAATCACGCCGAATTTTTCATCTTTTTATTTGATCAAATTAATCAAAATGATGCAATTATTTTGGAAAACTCTAGAAACCAAGTTACGTGAGTTTGAATGCGATGACATTTGAGGATTACATGAGATCTAAATCTAGAGCGCGGAGTGATTCGCGTTGAAACCCAGGGGTAAAGAAGCCTGCGCAGATTTGTGCGCGGCAGACATTTTTTTAATCTGCACGTAAAGACGAGGGTTGTGAGAAAAGTAATGAGAAAGAGATGCTCAAAAAGTGGTTGGTTTCACTCTTTTAAGAAAATGTAGAGGTAAACAAAATTTTATACGAAGCATTTTTTGGCCAATTCAATCTCCCACAAAAAAAAATGTTTTTGTTGAAAAGTCGTAATAAAATTATAATAAAATAAAATTATGAGAATAAAAAACAAAAAATGTGTCTTACAAATTGTCAACATTTCAGCAATTCAAAATTTAGAGATTGGTGCTTTCAAATGACTTTTCAAACATGTTTTAAAATATGTAGGTCAAAAATTAAACTATTCAACAACAGGAAATAGTAATTTTAATATTTTATTGGTCAAGCTCTTAACAAAATAGCCATCAACAATAGCCGATAAGTAGTAGCCAATTCGCTCAGACCGAACTGCGATGAAAGTGGTGTGAAGAAAATGCAATCACAAGAGTTTAAATAATGCTCACGTCTATACTTTTAAAATTATTTAGCATATAGATTGCGCTGCCGCGCGGGCAGTCTACGTTCCATTTCCGCAAAACGAGAGCACAACCATCCATTAAAACGTGGATGCATAGACAACAGTGACACGATACGGGAACAATTTAATTTTGAGGCACGGATACAAAAACTATTTGAGCAAGTGGATGCCTGTGATGCATACTCTGTACAACCTTTTTTTCGGATGAGAATAATGGGCGGGTTAACACACAAAACTGTGCAACACCTTTTGTTTCTTTTGTACGAAAATGCACACCTATTGCCAAGACTTTGTGCCAAGTGGACGGTGGCTTTAATCACCTGTTTTATTAGGTGACATAGCGCAATAATTGCATCCCGCGTTTTCCATTTAACTATGATAAAACGTGAATAATATGGTGATATGCTAGTAACAGTCAATGCTCCGCCCCAGCAGGTTCACGGCAATCATCCAAAAAAATGTATTTTGTGTTCGAAATGTATAAGTCCGAAATTACAAATGTCTTAAATATTGAAAATCTAACGCAATTTCCAATCTGTGATAGAACAAGGCAACGTTCCAAAAAAAAATTATCTTGTAATCATAAAGTTACATATTGAACCGACAATCTCTTTGTAAACACAGATTGACCAACAGTGCAACACCAAGTACAGCGAAAAAACAAGGATCGAGAGCTTAAATCGAATACAAATTGCCGAACATTTATTGTCAAAATATCCAATTTCAATGACTAAAAAAAATTGATAATAGGCACACAGTGCATTATTCAGTCACGCGCGCACATTAAGTAGAAATTGTAAGTAGAATTAAAAATCACAATTAACCACCACATGTACAATTGAAACCTGCATTTCCTTTAGACATCACATCAAGTTATAAAATATTGGGTACTTGAACGACCAAACTTTACAGCAGTTTTTTTTACTTGACAAGTCATCAAACTCAATGATGGTTGAACGTTATGCTTGGCCAACCAGACAGTTGAAACACTGAGTAAAGAACAAATAAACTCATTTTCAAGAGGCCTCAATTTCTAAGTAAACTCGAAACAAGACTTTGCTCAGTTATTAGGTAAAATTGTGCCAGTTTGAGCCCATTTGACCGAAAATCCGAATACAAAAAAATGAGCGTGTACTACATTGTACAGTGGATTGCTACAACTTTAGTTCAGTGGGGGGTTGTATAGAACAATCATTTGTGGTTTGGCTCAAAGAAAATTACGAGAATTACGATTACCACTCGTATTTAAGAAATGTCACATTTTAATCATACTCTTGAAACCGGCGAATTTTTATATAAGAGGATAAAAAGGTGAGGATGTATCACTAAAAAAAGGTCGTCATTGGCACCACATCGTCGTACTTCAAGGGTCTTTTGTAGTTCGCATAATTTCTGATAATTTATATAATCCTAAACATTTGTACAAAAACAAATTGCTATTGACAAATATGGAAGCTTAGCTTGCATTTTAAACTTTTAAAAAATATATACCGGTATAATAATGAAAACGATCCAATCCATTTACGTTTATGGTGTTACTTCTTAAAGAACATGTATTCCCGACTGCATATTTTCCGATTGCGTGTCAATAAAAAGTCGCTTAGAGATGATGGTTTAACATCCACAAGAAGTACGAAGAAATGAGCTACAAATGGGTGAATGTGTGTTTCGTAGAAAAAGTGGTAGTAATAGTATTTGTGCCATTTACTTAACGGTCGATTGGCTAGTACTGCGAGTCACAAGTCTGCCTCTGCGTCTCATTTGGTCACGACGCGGTCTTTCACCAAAGTTTAGCTTCCAGTCCCACAGCAGTTAAATATGTGGACAGTTAAAATATAATACCAAAGCACTACGTCTTCAAAATTGTGTGACGAGCGCACCAAAAATAAGGTATATCTTTGGCATTTCGTAAATACACGACGCATTCCAAACTCGCGCGTAGCCCAAATGAGCCAGCAGAGGGTAGACTTGTCCTGAACTCATTCACATTCTCGCCGAGACGGGGTTCCAACAAAACCAACCGACGCCAACAGAAGAAAAAAAAATGTGTCCACCCAGTCTTGACTGCGTCGGCAAATAGTTTTCTTCCCTTCATTTAAATTGAGCCACGAAATTTAAAATTAAAACCTCGTTGCCAAAATGCCTCCAAACCCAAACGCCCCGCCCTCACGTTTGCGGCGCAACGCGGAAAATCGTCCAACCCTGAATCTTTTGAGCTAAAACCGACGGCAACACTGGACAACTGGCGTTCAAGAGCTCATCGAAAAACCCGGCCCACCAGTTCCCTATTTACGACCGACAATTATTTTAAGTAAAAAAAAAACGAAAACGACAACCATTTCTTTTCATCACCCCGCATCGTCCCTGCGCTCGACCCTGCCGTGAATCTCCAATAACGTCGCCGTCGTCAATTACATATATCAATGGAATAATTATACAAAACGTATGAATATTATGTGACTGCACACACTCGCACAAACGCGAACGTACACGTACCAAAAAATGCACAGGGCGCGCGGCCTCAAATATTCTCAGGAGGTTCTTGTTGGTGAGGTGAAGGATTGGGAGAGAATTTTTGGGTATAGGGAATTGGCGGGCTGGAGAAAGGGTTTTGTGTGAGTGTGGGGGTGTGGCAAATTTTGTAATGTGAGCACCAAGCATTCGATGTCGTGGCCGGTACAACGTGATTGGGGTGACGACGCGTCAACAGGTGTGGAAGCCCTCTTTCGTACCTTCGTAGTTTTCTCTCGCTCCGTGCCGTGGACACCCCGCAATGGTCCTACACCTCGTCGGGAGCCAGCTCGGGCTCTGAGGGCGGGCCGTGGTTGTTAAAGGCGTCGTCGCCGCCCGCCGCCGAGGCGGGGGCGGGTTTGGGTTCCGGCGCCGGACTGGACACTCGTTGGTCGGGCAGTGGGGGGTGGCTTTCGCCGCCGTCGACGGCCTGCACCGCCTCCTTGGGACACCGTTTCTCCAGCGCGGCGATGCGGCGCTCCTGGCGGATGATGGTGGCCTTTAGCTTCTGGATTTCTTCCAGTATTTCGCCGACTCGGGGATCCTGTGGACGGTATACAAACACGAAAAAGTTAACGAAAAAATACACTGGACGTTTACAATTGCGATTTTACAAATCGTGTCACTTGAAAAAAAAAGGATAAAAATCTATGCAACGCTTGTTTTTATAATATTGAGGCAGGGCACCGCAAATTATAGTTTGGTTCAAGTTTATTTGTTGACAAAATCGGATTTGGCAATTTAGAAAAATTAAATTTCAGGGTTCCACTTCCAGTGCGGAATTCTAGGGCAGGACAGTTCCAGGTTCCAGGGCAGGTCTACCGGCAAATTTTTGACGAACCAACCTTAAAATTGTGAGATCTGTGAGCACACAACACGCAGAACCGAATTTAGAAGACTTCTAAAGCGGTTCTGCGTCACGAAATTATATACTGCAGTATGCAAATTCAAATACCAATCGGATTTCAATTGCAACCCGATCTACCATAGATTTGACGCTTGATAGATTTACTTACGGGAATAACCTTTTCGATCACAATCGGCTCTTCATTGGCGGGCGCAGACGAGTTGGACGAGCCCTTGTTGCTGGACAGTTTGTCCAGCAGGTTAGGCTTCTTCTGAAACTTGAAGTCGGCCTTCTTGACCGGCGTGTAACCGCCCTTGAGCGATATCTGGACGGATGAAGGAAAGCGAGACAGGAATCAGAAACTCAACCTAATTGGATTACAAATGGGCATACCAAGTTCGACACAAGCGACGTCTTACGAGAAGTGGGTCGTGATTCAATCCGGATATCCATTCTTCTGCCGAGAGAGGCGCTATATCTCCGGCCGTGTCGGGATAGAGATCGTCTTGAAACAGCTCAGACTAAACGAAGAAAAAAAAAATGGGATGAACACATTAGAACAACCTAAATTAATACATAGTTCACCAATAGAACTCATAACATTTTTTATACAGGTTTTATAGGATGTTGTTTAATCAGTCGAAATTACAATAAACATCCGTTGAACTTTTCGCATTAAAATTAAATATTTGACGTCATTTTTGAAAAAATAAATTCACCAAAAGAACACAGAACATTTTGACTACACGTCTTATAGGATGCTTTCAAGTCAGTTAAAATTATAATAAACATCGGTTTAGCTTTTCACGTCGAATTTAATTAATTATTAACTTTGTCATTTTAGAAAAATAAATTCGTTGCGAAAAGGAAAATCAAACAAATAATTCTATTCACCTTGGTTAAAAAAATATGTTCAGAATTGAAAGTAAGTAGCAAGAATTCACATCATCAGAAGAATAAGAGCTTAAGTAATCGATTAATCGAGTATGCATACCTTCCGGGGCACGGTCATCGAGATGACCTCGCAGTAGCCTTTGGCGTGAAGTCTAAAGAACTTAGAGATCTCGCACTGGTTCACGTCACAACCTCGTTTTGGCATCATTCCGATCCCCCGCTGCGGCTCCGGGCTCTGAAAAGTGTTGATGTAGTGGACGTAGGGCGCCTCGTCGGTGATTTCGAAGTACCGGATAACGCTGTCTCCCTACAGAGGCGGCACGAACGGGAAAACGCACACATTGAACACATCAGCTCCAGTAAGTTATACGTTGTCACCAGCAAAACGTCGGTACAAATTCAACCTACCTTTCCGCACAGGTACACCATGTTGGTATCTTGATCGTAAAACGGAAACATGACTCCGTTGCTGGTGTCGAGCTCCACCATAACAATGGGAACGCCGGGCGTGTCCTGTGCAATAGAAAAATTGAGAGATCAGCAGAAATAGTGACCATAACTTCCCCTAGTACAAGAATAGTCAGATAAGCAGCACATGGCTCCCCATCGGCTGTACATATTTCTTTTAAATACAAATATTTAAACTAGTTTTTAATATTTTTTTAATTACAACTTCTCAAAACATTTAAAAATTACTTTTGAAATAAATAAAAAATTAAACCCAAGATTCTTCTAGAGCCCTATATTGTTGAAATTGGCTGCGATCAGTTTTAAAAGGGCGATCAAACACAGTATTTCGGTGTATCACGGTGTTTTTTAAACTAACCTCGTGTCGCAACGCGTACTGTCGCTCGCTCATCCTCGAGAATCCGGTGGTGAAAATGGTTCCGTTCTTCATGTAGACCACCCTCATCGGTTTGGCACCTTCATGACCGTCTTCCTCCTGCAAATTGAGATCGAGCATACCAAAATTAGTCTTGGGATCACCGTGCGACAGGCGAGTTGAGTTGTTGAAATCGCCACCACGTTAACTGACCTTGATCACCTCCCCCGTTCGCGGGTTGATGATGCGCAGCTTCTTGTCTTTGCATGCCGTGACCAGCTTGCTACCGTCGTAGTTGAAGCTGCAGCTGTAAATGATGTCCGGATGACCAAGTTCGAGCAGAGCCTCGCCTGTGCCGGCGTTCCAGATGATGATCTGGTTGTCGCCACCTTTAAATGAAGAGTAATAAACTGTTTCATCATTCTGGATAGAATAGTAGTTACGGTTAAACGTTTAAACGTTTCGAGCAAAAGAGAAATATAAGAGTTTACTGTAATAACAAAAAATCGACTGGATAAAAGTTTCCACTCTCACAATTCAGATAAAACTTTATGGTCAATTTTAATAAATGTGTTTGTCATAGTTAATGATGAATACAAATACAAAGTCGTTAATATTTAACTCGTGATTACGCATTTAGAAGCAACATTTAGTTTAAGTAAATCCGATCTGACCGAGTGGTGAGCGTGTTCGCTCGCCGACCAGCGGATCTGGGTTCTATTCCCGGTGTTGTCGATCGTTGGATTAGCTTGTGGTACTGCGCGGAGGAAGTCAATGCCAAAC
>JAUJYS010006407.1:0-10346 GCA_033995665.1 Melogona broelemanni | reverse complement strand
TCTTCCGATCTCTCAGTGGGTATGGTCACATTCTACTGAGCGGGTGGTCCCGAGTTCGATTCCCGGCGCAGGCTTTCGTTTATTTGATCCTGTGGTACTGGCGTCACCCCTGAGCGTCCATTAGGAAGTCCAGAGCTTAGGGGTGGATCCTGTAGTCCCCTCGATCCCTTCTCTGCTCCTCACATATCTCCATAGAGACACGAGGGTGCAGTAATCCTGTAGTACACTAGGCACTACGGTAATTAAAAATAATAATATTATTATTAATAAAATTTAAAAATCTGGTCAGGAAAAGGAAGGATTTTTTTTTTCCAAAGCTTCAGGAAAAATTCTGAACAAAAGTGAAATTTTAATTTTCTTGAATTTCTTTTGAGTTTAACCACACTTCATCGCGAATTTTTGGTACCAGTGCAAATGTGTGGCGACAATAATTTACTCGAGAAGACCGACTATTTCTTAAATGTGATTTACTGGAAATACACTCAACATTCTATTAGATCGCTTTTGCTAATCTGCTTGCATTAGGGGTTGGCATGCGGCCCCCACCGTGATCCAGCGGGCCTTCGACAATCCCTCTAGCTCGGCCCTATTAATTAAAAAAGGTAGGCCATCTTTGTCAAGAGTCACATGTGCGTGCCATACCGCTCAGACAAGTCACAGGAAGGAAAGTAGACTATAGGCGATTTTTCTGTCCTGCGAAAAAAAACGACGTGATATCTCCACTGTCTCTCGCTTGCCCCTAAAAATATACCTAACACCCACTTGTGTAAGGGGGGGGGGTGACGTAAACGTATGGGGGTAAGAGGAGAGGTGGATGTGGCTATGTCAATACTTTTTGTCGATATCGAATTTCCTTTTTTTTTTTGGTGAAATAACAAATTGTTGCAGTTTTTCGGTCAAACGACGTAATCTGTGGGAAAAAAATATCTGCACGCTTTTTGTTTTGACTGGTGTGTGGGGGTGTGGCTGGGATACCTTTTTCTCGTAAATGTTCGTGAATTGGGTGGTTTTGAAAATTACGAAATAAATAAACGGGCACCACTGCATGAGTGCGGTAGCAAATTATTTGTAACTGTTACAAATACTGATATTAAAGAAACGGTTAAAAAATATAATTACGCGGTAGAAAGAATGCATTGGATTTTTTTTTTAAATAATAATATTGAAAAAGACGAATGAAAAAATGTCAATATACTTATGGGATTTTTTCAATAAACATTAAGATTTTTTTTTAATTGCATTAGGAATTTTTGTAATAAGCAAAGGAATTTGGAAGTATGGAATTTTTAAAAAACACATTAGATAACTTGTTATTTAACTCTGGTAATCGTTAGAACAGTTTTAATAAATTAACGAAATATTTTCGTTGGCTTTCGAAATGTAATAACAATTTCTAAAAGCACAATTTTTAGAAAACTTTAGCGTTACAAACAAGTGAAATACGAGAATATACGAGAGAAAAATAACCGTTGCAAATTTGTGTAATCTTCAGCACCGTCTTTCATTCCACGTTGTGAGCGCTCTCTCCAAACTCTTCACGAGTGATCGATAACTATTATTAATTAAAAATCAAATGAGTTCGCCTTCGAGTTTGTGGCGTGCTCAAAAATGAACGCGAAACGCGATCCCGAACTTCGCGGCGGGATTCGACGTTGTTGGAATTATCGCCGATTCCTATCTGCGGGATACTAAACGCTCCGTTCACCAACAACGGTCCGTGCTTATCGCTTGTTTTTTTTTTTCTTTCTCGTTTTCACCATTAGCGCGGCTGAGGATTTGACTGATTTCAATCTCGAAAACCCGTGTCTTGTTCTTCAAAAACAACCCCCTCCTTCCCTTACCCCACCACCATCACCACCCATCCAGTAAAAAAAAATATCTGTCACTCACCGTAACCCAGCAGTGGGTCTGTGATTCCTCCCCCTCACCAGATTGTGCTCCCGTACTACTCTTCAAAGTTAATCATTCCCACTACCAGTGTTGGGTAGAAACGGAACAGAAAAGTTCCTTTCCTAGGAACTTTGGAACGCCCAGGTTCCTTTTCCTAGAAAGAATCGGTTTCGTTCCTTTTTTTTTTCAGGAACTGGAACGGAGGTTCCTTTTCGGTGCAAAGGGTTCATTTTGCCATAACATTCAATTTTCTACGAGTACAATTTTCCATAGTGTCTCGATAGCGGAACAATTTTACTGCAGCAAACAGAAATTGTTGAAGATTTTTATCTGTGTCCGCATTGGCGTCATCGTGAACGTAATCACACATTTTTATGTACGTTACACCACTCAGCATATTTTTTTAAATATTTTTTAATTGAAAGAACAGAAAAGTTTCAGGTTCTTTTTTATTTCTGTAGAAACTGGATTTTGAACGGGTTCCTTTTTTCATGGGAGGAACGGGAACTGGGCCGGGTTCCTTTTCAAAAAGGGATTGATAGGCAATCTCGAAGCAGTTTCCACCCCCACGAAACCACAATTCATCTGTTAGATCGAATGACGTGGTTTTTTTTTTTTTTTTGTTTCTCTCCCTCTCACTTCTCAAATGTTTGTGTCACGCGTTTACTCATGCAAAACAGCGTTCTTATTTTTTTGTACATCATTTTTGCTTTTAAAGCGGCCGCTGAAATGGCTTAGATCTCAGAGATATGTGTGCTCTTTGCGAAACTCGTCTTTTTTTAAATCTTTTTTAATTTTTTTGCGACCGAATGTGTTGCGACTGGTCCCCGGTTCGATTCCCGGCGCGGGCTCTCATTTATTGAATCTCGCGGATCTCCTCATATTGTATAGCAACCCTGAGGGGTACACAATCACTAAACTATCTGATCGAATCCGAAGTTTTCTTTCTATCTTTTTTAAGAAAGGCTGTTACTTTTGTCTTAAACATCTGGATGTGCTCTCTAATACCGATTGCGAAAGCTTCGGTGTATTTCTTGAAATTTGTCTTTTTGTTTTGGAGCTTTTTTTTTGGTTTTATTTAAATTTTTCCGAGAATGCTGTAGGTGTTTCTCAAGTCGAGTTGCTCGGAATGGCCAGTGTTGGGAAGAAACACGTTCCTTTTTTGAGGAACCGAAGAACGCCAAGTTCCTTTAATTTCTGAGGAAAGGGAATGGGTTTTCCTTTTCTTTAAAAAGCGTTCCTTTACAAAAAAATTATCATTTCGTTTCGTCATGGTTTAAATAAAAGGTTTTTTTTTTCCGGAAAAACGAAGTTTTTTACCATTACTTGTTTTTCTTTATTTTTTTATTTATTGAAGGAACGGAAAACTAACGCGTTCCTTTTTATAAGGAACGCAGGAACGCCACGTTCCTTTCCATTTTTGAGTAACGGGAACGAGTTCCATTTTCATCGGAGGAACGGTAACGGGAACGCGTTCCTTTTCAAAAGCATGGCCAGAACAACGCCTTGGAAAAACGAAGGAAAATTTGTGTGACGCAGCACAGCACACGCTTTCGAAAGATCTTGCGAGACGCAAAGCGCCCCCTATCCGACGCTGGAGCAAGAAAAATCAGCGGGTTTCTAAATTGAGCTCTATTAGTTTGCGCGACAGGGCCGCTAACGACGGTGCTGACACCTGCGAAACTAAACACTCATCAATCAGTCGGGTCGTGAGTTGGCGAGAGGTGTAAATAGAACGCGCAAATTAGCTTTTCCAATTTCGAAAACATGATTCCTTTTTTTATTAATTGACTGCGAGGCGAAGACAATTCTACTCCCCTTCAAAACTAACACGTTCACATTTTCTCATTATTTTTGTCGCCCGTACAAGATTCACTAGTATGCGTGTCATTATGTGAAAGATCATTTTTTGTAACTGTCAAAGAGCCGTACCACCGTAATCGTCTCCAAGGCCCAAGGACGGCCTGGTAATAGTAATTTTTCCTACCCTAGGTTTCATACCTAGTTAGGGATCTTCAACGTATCTGACATCGTACAGGCTAGGCTGCACGGCTCCGAAGACTTCACTTCCATTCCGATGGAAGGCGCGGGTACAAAAATATCTTGCTCGAAGATATTTACGTAAGTCTCTGTCGGGAATTGAACCCGCCTCACGGGAATTGAACCAATTACACCTCACAGCACCTTTTAGTCGGAAGAGATTATAAACCCAGTCGGTATTGCAGCGGGCTGCGGTGCGACGGTCCCGGGTTCGATTCCCGGCGCGGGCTCTCGGTTGTTCGATCCCGGGGTACTGCTGAAAATGTGCCTCTTTCCCTATTGAATTATCACGGGGGATTCGGAATAACGCAAGAAATACGGTACATAATCCCCTGTAGTGATATTCACTTTTGTCGATTACATCGATTGTTATCAAATGCCTCTTGACTTCATCCTTTGGAAATCCTCTAGGTTAAAACACCCCGTTCAAACACGGCCCTTAGTTTTCTCCTCCCGGCCTTATGTGTTGCGGTCCGCTCCAAGGGGAATATTGCCACATTGACTGGCGATGCGTTTCAGTAACGCACGAGCTGCGCGTAACGTGGTTTAATTGGCATTACGGCGCCACCCGTCGGCCATCTTGCGCGACTAACAAGTCCGACCCCCATGCCGTATTCTTACGAACGCCGAGAACGCACAACGCCCCACGGGTGAGGAAGCCACACGGTGAAACATATTGACGTGCAAAGTGTCATTCGATTACGAAGTTTCACTATTGCCGCCACATGTGGTCTTCGCGAGCATTGTTGGGTACGTAAGTTCCTTTTGAAAAAGAACACGCGTCTGATCCTCCGTAAAGTAAGGAACTTAACTGTTGCTCGTTCCTCTACGAAAAGGAACGATTAAAATAGAAACAAAATAATTAGAATTTTTTTTTTTCCTTCTTTTAAATTTGTTGTACAAAAATAATAAGTACCGGTAGTGTTGGATTGATCGATTGTTTGGCGATACAAACTATCAATACGTGGCGAGATCCCGGGTTCGATTCCAGGCACGGGCTCTCGTTAGCAAAACGAGTGAGGAAATAATCTGTGTATGTTTTCTGTGCGTACCAGTGCAAGAAACAAAAAAAAAATCTTCTTAGACGAAAGACGAAATAGTCGCGAGTTCTTCCGAGCACAAGTTGACAGATCCCAATATCCGTGAAGGTTCGACGGTACCTTTTGTTTGCACCGTGTAGACTCCTCTTTAATCAGTCGCTGTACTGATGCAAGTCTGGATCTCTCTCAGGGCTGAGACTGGGAGTCGGGGGTCGCGAACACGGGTTTAGTGTAGCGGAACTCCACGGTTTTTCGGAGAATTTGAGATTACGGTCGGTCCGTGTCCCAGTCCCTCATCTTCTGTTGAAGAAAACGATAGAAATCTTGACTGGGGACAGGTTAAGGGGGAGGGGGTGCTCTTGTGAGTTTCTGCAAGGGGCGGAGCGAACCTCCTCACCATTCTGAATTTAGTATTTATCCTTATGAGATCGGTTGTACCGATTGCTTGCTTGCAAACAAAATCATTATGTTAAAACCTTTTTTTTTTTTAAGTGCATCACATTTTGTACGCTACAAAATGCGATGCTAAAAAATATGAAAATGTTAATTAATTAACAAAGTAAATATATCCAGATATTAACGACAATATCATGAATGGTAATTAATTTGCAGTTGAAAAGGATTTCAGAGGCCAAGATGGATACGATTCATTGTAGCCCAGCTGATTATTGCAATCTATTGTGATTCGTTGGCAATGCACATACATTCAAAGCACTTTTATATTTTTCGCATCTTTTTACATGTTTAATATTCTCTGCGTATAATAATCTCTCGTTTAATGCGAAATATTTTAAGATTCTCCATCTTGCATTGAGTTGCAAGTATGCGCTAGGTGGTCTCAGGAAGATTACAATGCAACGTCAACGCTGAGAATTATGTCTCACGGAAGTCGTCAGAAAGAGGGCGAAAGTCATCTCTTTGGTCCATCTCCAACCACCCACCCCCCCTCTCCCATCCTTTGCCCGCCTTCTTCAGGGGCACTACCGACATTTTTAAGCTCGGAGACTGCCATTTCGCATGCTTTGAATTGCTCATTTACCAAGAAATTAGTTTCAGATGGCTGGGCAGGCATGACTAGTTGAAGAGCGAATCTTGAACTTTTCTTCTCGTTTTGTGGAGCCTCTTTTCTTTTTATTCTTTTTTTTTTTTGACCGAGTTTTTGTTTTTCTTTTCCAACAGCTGAGTTAAATGCACGTTTTCAGATTGAAATTGGTGACGAAACCAAAACATAATTACCCGGTATACAAAAGCTTTCGACCGAGTGACAAACTCCAAATAATGTGAATTAAAATTGATAAATTTGCGAAACGCAGTACAATAATCGGTTATATTTTCTCATGAACTAAACTGAACATGGTTTGTCATCAATTTAAAAAAAATAAATAAAGTGCCAATTATAATTTGGTAGCAACTCAAATTTTAGAATAAAGATACGTTGAGGAGCCGTTACAATATTAACTTTTAAAAATAAGTAAATTCTAAAACTAAACTGCAAATGTTTAATAGTGGAGACAATTTAATCAGTCAGTTAAAATTAGATAGTTTATTTTTTTAAATAATCGTCAGTTTGACGTGGGCTAAGCATTTGGGCATTTGACAAAAGCAAAAATAAATGAATTAAAAAACGAAGTGTAATTTTTTAGAAATATATGTGGATTTGTTTTAGAATACGCGTAAATCAACTAGAAAATTATAACTCGTCTTTTAAAAATTAATTCTCATTTTTTGTCACCAGATCAACTCAATCTTCGGATTATTTATAAGTTTTATTTTGAAATTTCGCACATAACCATTCTGCAAAAAAAAATATTCTTCGAAGTTGACAAGCTCATGAAGATGCTTCGTTGTGCGCGATTGGTTGCATGATTGGCACGACAGATTTTCATCTGTCATATTCGATCGTCATCACCACCGGTCAGCTCCGAGACTCCCTCGACTGTGTCACTGGTGTCAATGTCTCCCAGCTTCCGCTAGGGGTCGCTCCTAATGTAATATTCGAAGTTGTAGGCTTCTGCTTGGCCCGCGCGGTTTTTTATTCGTTCACTTCTTGGCGACGACACTAATGGACTTTAATGAGCAATTAAGATGAGTATCGCGTGGTTCTACAACTGTACAGCGGGATTTACGTTTTCCTTTTTGCTCTGCAGCCTGAAGCCGGCATTTGGTCGACAATCGACGCCCACTGTTAGTCATGTTTCAATCCATGGACGAGTTGTGTTCCAAGGGCCCAATTAATTCAATTTACCGCTTCAACGATCGATCGATCTTAAACCATCGTCAACACCCTAAATTTAGAAAAATACTAAAAAATATATGAAAATATATTTTTCTTTAAATCCACGAGCATTTAAAATCACTTAGAATTCTCTGGTTCAAGTTTCTCCCGTGCTTATGGCCGATTATGTCTTTAAATTTTCTTTATTACGACCAACGACGATTCAGCAATTATGCCTCGGCATTTTCTATTGTTGAGGCTCATGCTTAAAATCAATTGTGTCATTATATAATTGGTTGAACATATGTTGATATTTCTCAATTGCTGAGAGACATACATGCTCGCAATCGTTTATGTCTATATATTTATTTCTGAAATACTGACATGAATTTCTGATTTACGAGATAAGATTTTTGGTGCAATGCGCGTGTGAACCTGATGTTCGATTGACGATTGATCATCGCTGTTCCTGTCCGGTAGCTGGTTTCGGTGGGGTTCTCGTCAGGGTATTTCGTTGATTTACTGGCTACCGACCCGTCCTTTGTCTCCACGGACCCCCGATGCCACCCCCACCTTACTTCCCACCGGGAGAAGTCAGAACCCTGGGCAACCCGACACCGAAAACCAGAAGCGCCTACGCTGCCAGATAATTCGGCGTTTTTCGGCGGGACGGGGACTGACGGGAGGAGCTTCTGCCCGACACGGGTCTCTGCCAGTGTCAAGGGCAGTAACGAACACTGGTTTCTCTCGTCTGACACCACAACCCCTACCACACCACCTCCTCCTCCTGCAGAACTGGCAGAGACCGTCTTACATTCGCCTTCGTCAAAGATGGACGTAGGTGAAAGTTTTGAGCGTCGGTTTATTAAAAGTGTACAAAATTCGTGAAAAATTGAATAATAGAATGAATGGCATGGAGAAAAATTGCGAACTTTTCCCTCTCGAAATTTCAACTGAGTCGGTGAACACATTTTTTAATGTCATTTCTCTGTGTTATCCTTGTTTTTTAATACGAGCGCGTTCTTAACGATTAAGTAATATTTCGGATTTCGGATCTTGGAGTGTTTCATGTATCCGATAATATTACTCTACTCTGGTTGATTGTTAATATAGGAATTGTTTATCAATTCATGCTTCATCGACTATTTTCCTCGTTGTTGTATATCAGTATGCTTCGCGGATAATGATAAGGCCCATGCTTGTGGTCATTAATGATATATTTGTATACAATTTTCGCATTTTTCTCGTTATTACCCTTATATCCGACGTTGCTGTATCTCTTCCCATTTTGTCTTTAAAATTAATATTTTCACTTTTGGAGCGAACATTTTACCGTCACGCCAACGCAACCGAGTGTCACGGCCCCTTGAGCATCCGCGGTTCAAATGCCGTCTCCACCCCTCCAAACCAACCACAATTTTTTTTTTTTTTTTTTTTGCTAGCCCCCTATTTATTAATGAGAATTTTTGGCTTTGCAGTCTGCCGTCTGAGGCGCTGCTGCCTCCAATTTTTTAGGGGTTCGTCTCCATAGTACACGCATGAGTCGAAACACCCCGAAAAAAAATAGTTGACCCGTATATATGGGAGTATTAGTAGCGGAACCGAGATACTTTTTGTGACATTTTTTTGTGTCGCTCATCCCTTCAGTGCAAGCAAATTTGTCTTCCCTCAAAATTAATCTAGCTCGTCTTTTTTTGTGTGTGTACTTCCATTTCTACCCTCTTATCCACGAGGCATTCCTACGCCAGATTGACGTGACCCGCCCCCCCTTAAAACCCGAAAGTCGTTTCTGTGAATAATTTTCAAGGCACTTCCGCTTTTCTTATGTCAAAAGAATGTTTTATCTGTTCTTCCCTGCGCCGCCCCCAAACTCATTTCATCCGTTCTCCCACAGAGTCCCTTTTGGTGAATGGTGGCCACCCTCACCTCCCCCCCCTGTCCAGTCCGTCACCAATCAGATGGTCGCAAGGACCGGATGTGCACGGGGCCGGATTCACAGTGCCCTACAGCGCTTGTGAATTTCGGCCGATGGGGCCCGATATACTCTGGTTGCAACAACTGACGGTGAAACTATATTAAATTAAACGAAGTAATCCTTGACCGTATAGTCACTAAATAATACGCACGAATAATCTTTGGAAATTAGGATAGAAATGAATAATATCCCTAATGGAATTCGAGATTTATTTTTGTGATATATTTTAGTTGATTTTTTTTTTAATCATTATGCAATCGTAAGAGTGGAATTGAACGATTAATATCGGTCAGTTTATCATGTTGAAAACTAAATATTTCGATCTCGATGGTGTATGACGGTGCATTAAGGATGACAGTTCTCCACCTACATTTAGCGCTCCTTTCATGAGGATCGTGTACCGGCGTTGTTTTATTTTTAGACCGTACATTTTTCGTGCTGGCGTATTTATATATTTCTGTATGCGCGCGAGTACAGGGGCGTAATTTGGTTATGAAAATATTTGTTCGCATTCGAGACGAACATAAGCAGGCTATAATATCGCATTCTTAAAAGACGGGACGCGGCATGATGCGATTATGAGAAATTTACCAGTTAGCGTGTTTTTTTTTTGTCTTATGTCGCTGAGAAACGTGCCAATTGCTAAAAGGAGTTGGGTCTCCTGAATGCACTGACGCCTCCAGTTTATTGTTTCGTGTTTGAGAGCGCGTTTCTGAGACGGAAATGAATGGCAGTTTTTTTTTGGGGGGGGGGGGGTGTTGGCCACGTGAATATTTTGCGCGTGGTTCCTCCCTCTCCCCCACCACCCCCCCTAAAACTCATTATGGATTTAGTTTCCATCGAATCTTCAGCCACACGTGGTGACAAATTTTCGTGATAGCACGGGCTAAGGTGACGGAACCAAAAAAAATTATAGCACATACAAACTCGAGGTGCAACAAAAGACGCCTTTATTATCGAATCATTGTCGCTCATTCAAAAAAAAATGAAATAAATCGAATGAATGTTTTTTAAGATTCTTTGAATTATCAACAAATTATTATTAATAATCTTGATCTTTGGACGAGCCAAATAAATGATGCTGAATAATCAAGGTTCCTTGAAGTTTACCCGGCGCAGGCTTTCGTTTATTCGTTAGCCTGGGGTACTGGCGTCACCCTTGAGCTTCCATTAGGGAGTCCAGAGC
>JAUJYS010006406.1:0-10347 GCA_033995665.1 Melogona broelemanni | reverse complement strand
GTACCCCAGGCTAACGAATAAACGAAAGCCTGCGCCGGGAATCGAACCCGGGACCGTCGGCTTCGTAGAATGTTGCCTGACCCACTGAGCCATCGGTACGTACTTGTGATGTTGGTAGTGATTGCTTTCGTATAAGGGGCAGCGATATGTGGCTCACGTCTGGATACTTGAATTGCGCTCACAGTAGAACAACCCTCGGTAGAGCCTGTTGTGGGCCAATCCCGGGTTCGATTCCCGGCTCGGGTTTTCGTTTTTCGATCCCGAGGTACTTGAATACAAGTAAAAATTCCAATTCCACAGATTCGCATATACGGTATTGCCATAATTCCTCGGCACGGCAATTACCTCGTATATATCTAAATCTACAGTTGAATATCGATTTGAAAGTCCGTTTTGAATATTTTAATTATTTTATGGACAGGTGTACTTAATAATTCTGCGATTTCTCACAAAAAATATTTTTGAAAGTGAAACGAACTCCGTATATATTGTTAAACTTTCTTTTGAAAAGCATATATTTTTTCTCAAAAATGAAAAAGTGTATCCTTGGCCATTGAGGATGGAAATTACGGAAAAAATCGGGTGATTCGTGATCTTCAAAAGGAAAAATAAAAATTAATTTGGATTATTTTTATGTTTACATCTGTATTTTTGAAGATCACGAATCTACTGTATATGTTGTTGCCGTAATTTCCATCCTCAATGGTAAAGGCTACACTTTATTTTTTCATTTTCGTACCGTAAGAATACCGCTACTAAAACCTCTCCAACTATATTTCTTTCCTAAGCTGACCGAAAATCTAAAAAATAAACCCAGGAGCCAATACATGATTATTTTCCTCAGTGAATACTGAATTGAACAACGTAAGATTAGGTTTCCCTCTTGGTGCTTCAGCACTACGCAAGAGATACGCACAATAAAATTCTTTGAAGTATAGAAATGCTGCTTGCATGACATTATTCCAGTCTCATTTTCCGTTATAAGTCACAATGCGTTTTATAGTCCAGTCTGTAATTGTGTCTGTCTGTAATAAATGTCTGGATCCTGCAGTCTGGCTATTCCAGCTGCATCCCTCTTCCCTTCCCTTCCCTGCCCCTCACATATCTCCATAGAGACACAAGGGTGCAGTAATTCTGTAGTGATTAGCACTACAGTAATTTAAAAAAAAAAAGTGGGCGCGTTGATAAATTTCCATTTCACGCGGAAACATAGGCGCTTCGGCAATTCCGATCCGAATCCAATTCGAAACGCTCTCACAACAGGTAGTCTATCCCAGTTACTCGAACGCGCAACGGCAACGCGAACTCGAGCATATATGATAATCAATCACAATTTGTAATCCAGTCACGAGTCCGAAAAACCCCACCACCCCGCAACGAAATTAATCCCTCTTCGTCGTCGTCGGTATCGCCTACATGTTGCTTCTAGCCGTTAGATGCTGGTCTGGATAACATGTTCTTCGCCAACCCGTAGAAGCTTACAGGCTTTGGTGGAAGATTAAGAAGGCTTTTAGCGCGCCGCACGATACCGACCACCCGGTGCGCGAACTTAACGCTCAACAAAGGAACGTCGAAGTCATTCCGATCTGATAGGGCGATCAACACGTTTCTACTGAAATCAACATATCCAATATTCTTTAGAATCTATAGTCATAAAAAACACTGAGCTCTCTTTTTGCCTTGCGTTAATAAAAAATATTTTATGTGTGCCATGTAGGGTAGAATTATTTTCTAAGAGGGGTTAAAGCGTTGTACTTAGAGTTTCCCTTCCAAATAAAGTGTCAGTTTCGCTCATTTTATCACAATATCTCGGCATTTTTTTTTTAGTCACAAATTTTTTTTTGCATTTTTTTAATCAATTTTGTATGATCTGAATTTTATTTTACCCATTCGAATCTTATAATATGATGACATATCTGAACATAATTAGTAACTGAAAGTTTTGAAATATTTTACGATCTAATTAGAATAAAATTAACGTATGTATTTCCTGGGTAATAATTTCACAAGCCGTTTATTGAAATGTTTAAAAATTCACGAGAATTGAATTTTAATTGATGTCCGTACGAAACGGCAAAATAAAACACCAATGGAAGATAACGAAGGCGCTATGGAATTTTCATCTGACCGCAATTCTGCTTTAACAACGTAACGTTGCGCATCACAAAAGAATAATTGCAAGCACATGACTGCTACATAACGCCACCTGTATCCTCTGATAGTTTTGTAATAATGCAGTTATTCAATATTATCCGAAACTTGTACAACATTGCGAGATCGTCAATCATTTTCTCGAAACGCTGCGTTTGGAAAATGATCGAAAGAGCATACACATGTATTTCTATATGCTCTTTCTTATTTTACATGTATACTTGAAATTTCAAGTCGCCCACCGGATGCCATTATTAACACGACACTGCGCAGCGCATTCGAAGGGTCATTCGCTTTTTGATCCGCCAGTCAGATGAATGTCGATAACGTAGCGCAAGGAAATGACGCTCAACGTATAAAGTTTTCTCGCGAACGTATAGGGATAAACAAGCCCCACCCCTCTCTCCTCTGAAATAGAGTTGGTCGCTGAGGCAACCCAGACGCCACCTGGCGATCGCCTTGACAACCTTATTTGCTACTGGTATTAGAGATTTGTATACCTTCGGCAAATCCCTGGCATACGTCATTTATAAACACAAAGAATGGATTCGCGAGGGTTTCATTCAAAACAACGGTTGCCCACAGTAATGTTTCTAAATTATTTTCATCGGATTAAAATCGTCACGGGAGTATAGATTACGCTAAATTCGAAATATCTATTTTTGGCCATTATGGACTTAGTTACCTGGGGCCTCTGAATTCTTTCACAAGCTTCAGCCAATGCGCCAAAATTTTGAGGTGACCTCGTACGACGAGTCTGTCCAGCAGACAATGCTGCATGGAAGGAAAAACAAAATCAAATATTATTCGAACAACAACTCAACTATGTACCAAAGTGGCAAATGTTTTGCTTTTACTTGTCAATAAATGAACCATTATGACATAATTCGTGACATAATAGCTCGAATAAATAATTTTTTTTAAAATAATAAAATTCACGTCACTTTCAAATGTCGTAGTAACCTTAATTTGTTCTACTTCATCAATGCTAATCAAAATTTTCATCGTCATTATGCACAAAAAAATACATCAGGTATATATCTTTTTTTTTTTATTCCGGATCACTGTAGTGAATAACACTACATGAGGTTATTGTACCCCTCGCGTCGCTGCGGCGATATATGAGGGGTACATTCCAGTACCACAGAATCGAAAAAACGAAAGCCTGCGCCGGGAATCGAACCCGGGACCACCCGCTCAGTAGTCTATGACCATAGCCACTGAACCACGGAGGCCGCACTTATTAAAAAGTCACCTCATTAGCAAAACATATCGATAAGGATTAATTGGGCTAAAGGTGGGAAAACCATTTAGAAATCTGAGCGATTTCTTTCCAATGCCCTCGTTGGAATGAGAAGACGCCTGGCCTCTAATCCTTCGTCTCATTGGCAGCTTCGAATTTACGAGCATCGCCTGCTCACCTCTAATCTCGGATCCATAGAACGGAACCGAGCAAAGTACTCCCACGCTGACAGTGAAGTGCATGCACGCGTCGCGTGTGTCCTGTCTTCACGTACCCCCTGTTTCAACGGATTTACACCCACACGTCTGTAGCGTAGACCGGTGCATTCGGGCACCAGAGGGCGCCAAGTGCATGTGCGATAAGCTTTCACTTCTCTAATTATACCGCGGAAAATAGATGTTACTCAGAAATGAATTTATTTTGAACAATTTGGTCGGTTACTGTCGGTTTCCATGAAAATACAATTGCACTTCCAATTGTGCATTATTTGAAAGCCGATATACTACAGGGTGGCTCATAAAGACAACCCCTACAAATTCTGTTATATTTTCTATAATATATAGTCAATTCGTTTGAAATGTTTTTAATATATAGACTAATAATATAAAAAATAAAATAAAACATTTTGGCAATTTAATTTTGTTTCGAAAAAAATTCCTTTCGCTTTCATAAACTCTCGAATTTGCGCGCACCTTGAAATGCTCATTTTACTTGGACGCCGATTTGCTGAAATAGGATTGAAATAGGATTGGCAGCTGGAATAGCCAGGCTGCAGGATACATCCCTAAGCTCTGGACTCCCTAATGGAAGCTCAGGGGTGACGCCAGTACCCAGGCTAACGTATAAACGAAAACCTGCGCCGGAAATCGAACCCGGGACCATCGACTTCGTGGGATGTTGGAATTTTCCACAGAATGCAGTCGCTAATTCGACGAAATATATTTTTCATTTACTTTTTTATCGCAATCCGATTTTTTGGCGATTTAATTGGAGATAACCCAACGTACAATCCGATATGCACGAGCACATAATGCTCAGGAAGTAGAAAAAATACGGCTCGTCGAAGTGAGATCCCCCAACACGGTTCGGAAATTAATCGATCAAAAAGTAGCAATCTGACGGAATTAAATTTCATCTGCACTTGAAACAATCTTGACCTTGAGCCCCCAAATACGTTTTATGAAGTTGCACATCTGACCCCCACGCGCGCCCAGGAATCGGTCAATCGATGCGACGACGGCGCGATGACGGCTTCTATATGTGAAACAAATGCTGCAAGCTCCATCAAGCCCGATGTGTAATGAACACTATGCGATCCCATATTTAATTTGGCCCAATTCCATTGATTATCACACTCGCACTTGTATTATTGCATTGTCAAAAATTAAACTTGATGTGGTGTATTTTACAGGTGTATTCCTAATGTTTCATTAAAATTAAACGAAAATTAAAATTTTAAAACACTATTTTTATATTGACCAGGTCCACCATGCTAATTATTATTTATTTTAGCGTTTACATTTATTTATTCGTACGCTGTATATGGAGAGCATAGGCGCTACAATCTATGGCAGTCTATGTTTTAACTATTAAATAATTCATGGCCATGTACAAGTAAAGTTACTAGCCTTTGTTTAGCCTTATTTATTAATGGGATCACGATGACAGTAAGTAATTGGCTACATCGTTTAAAAAAAAACATTGGGAAAATAACGCAATTTTATTATGTTTTCAAACGCTATAGGTTACATTGGAAAAATCCACAGCCACAGGCATACAGTTGATGTCTGGAAAACACTATCATTATACCGTTCGACTAAAGCTAGTTTGAAAGTACAGTAACTTTACTGGCAAAACCTGCTGATAAGTGGGTCACAGACTGGTTAATTATTTTGAAGACCATTCCTGTGGCAATCCGTTACCGCCGGGACAACCGCGTCCACCTCCACCTCCTCATCCGATGGCCTACTTGAAAAAGTGTCTTCTTGCTTCTCAAGTGATTCGGCGCGAATTGACAAGCCGATTTTACTTGTCAAGTTATATTCCGGTTTCATTTTTTTGCAATGTCACCGAATTTGGCAAGAATTTTATTGAAAGTCTTGGCGCTCCGTGACTGTAAAATTTTACTAGCCAAGGAGCAGTACGATTTTCGAGCGTGGGCGAAAACTGGACAGTTCTTAAGGTTTCTTACCATGAATTTTATTTTATTCGTAAGCCATTCGAAATTCGCACGTGACTCTACTTGGTCACGGTAACTCAGGTGCTTTGCGTGGACTTGAATGGTCCTGCGCCGTTCGAAGGAATCATTACCAATATCTCCCCATCATCAATGACAATCAGGTACTTTAGATATATTCCTTCAGGATATGTTTGAATTGGCATCGACGCGAGAATTATTTATACGATTGTGATACCACGACGACCATGACTAGCACGTTATATTACCATTACACATAAATATTTATCTTACCAGAAACCTGGTGCTACTCGTGCCTTGGTCAACCGCTCCAATGAGGGGGCCGTACTTCATCGTGCCTTCGCGGAACGGGCAAGAAAACGAGAAGATTCGATCACCAAATATCCTTATTATTCCGTGTAGACAAACCGCAGCCGAACACCAACTTCAGCTACCGATTAAAATAATTGGAAAATGATGCGCAAACTTTTCACGATCACGTTTAGGTAAACGGAGATGCCGCGACCTCTCTCAATGTGTGTGAGCGAATGAGCCAATGGCACGGGGCAGAATTGCGACCGCCTCTGAGTTTCGAATATTTTCCAGATTGCTGGTGCGTCTATTTTTGATCGTCTGTCGTGTGCTAGAATAATTGCCAGTTGGCCAAATTAATAACGCACCATACCTCGAAGACCTTCGAAATAAAGATGTAAACGCCGGCGAGAAGTCATTGTTGCATGCGGGCGCCAACAGAAATGCATATATGCTGCCACCTGTTGGCGACATTTATAAGATACTGGATGTTCAATTGTGGGGCCGACATTCTAGTTATCGCCATTTCTAATTTATCGGAGATTGTGATCATCCCTAGTAAGGGAATGATAACCGTTGAAATAGTATTTTTTTATTGAAAAAATGGTTACAAATATACAATATATATTTAATAGGTGAGGATACATAAGTAGTAATTAGGCCATTCACCTAGTCTAGAGATTTACTTTAAGGGGGTCAGCATTTAATATTTTGTAATCATTTGGCATTTTGGCTGTACTTACCACATTATCTGAGACTTTCGGTGACTTATTTACTTATTCTGCCTATAATTTTGCTACACATTAAAAAGTATATGAATGTTTTTATTATTCTGTGTGGAATTATATCTTATTTTTTCTTTCGGATTTCAACATTGGGAGTACGTCACGAGGGGTTGGATTGACCAATCACGTCATCGCATCAGCATTTCAGACACAAAGTGGTGATAAGGGTTGAAGTTGGGTGCGTTAATCTTTGTTTGAGATGTAAAATTGACGTTTTGAAAAGGGATAGCCCGAGGCTGCTATGGGATACCCATTCTCAACGCACCAGGCTCAACTAGACTCTATATATGTGTGTCAACAAACTCTCGTCGGCTCGTTGTCCCAAAAGAAGTAGGCTTGTGATTGTTTTCGGAATTTTAAATATTTGTTGGTGAAATAGTTTCCCCATTTCTGCTGAGAACGCGAAAAACGTTTCTACCTGTGCAATTCAACTCGGCGGTGTATATAGTTCTTGTTTGTGCCGAGTGTGAAAAACTGAGGAAACCGAATAAAACCGGAAGTAGTCTGCCCGCGACGCCATAATTTATGCAGCCACCAATCGGCCATGTTTGAACATTGTCATTCAGTCGCTCGCAAATCTCGTCGTAGTTAATCCTCCGCCATCGACCACATCGGATCAAATAAATTCTGCTCACGGGTGTTGTTTCGATAGCGATGCTGTTGCTGTGCATGAGGCAAGTATTCTTTTGTAGTTATGACAGACTTCTATTTTTTTCCGGCTCGTTTATAAATGGCTCCTCTCTTTCGCAATGGCAGCATAGGGGCTTGTCTGCGTCTCCCTGACTAATTTCACAAAATAAATTGAGTGTTGGAGCATTAATGCTAATTTGATTATGGCCGTCGAAAGCGAATAGCTTTTTTGTAGTTTAGAAACTATTTTTACATATGTTCGGCAATCGTTAATCAATGTGGTTCTCTGTTAACCGTTAGGCCTGAATGTCCCTAAACCTTTCCTGTCCTTGGAGACTCATAGAGAGAAAAAATAACAAGGCTTGTGTCGTAAGCCTACTACGTTGTGTGCCAGTGGTGACCCAGCGAGAAAATAGTTTTTCGGTTCAGAAATAATTAAATTGCGGTAAGCCAGTCATTTTTTATGACGTTATGCCGAACTTAAGATCCCGACATTAAAAAAACTTGTTTTGAGTGGTAACAATAAACCTAATTTTCAATGGCGTAAGCAACTCATTTTTTGATCGGCGTTTGGTACAAAGGTCACCGGCAATCTAATATAGTTTTAGATTGCTTTTGGGCCCACGTGCTAAGCCATTTTTCCCAAATCGTAAACATAAAATTACGTGGCTATGGTGCGGATGGCCTTAATTTGTTAGCCTGTCCTTGAGAAAAGCGTAAAATATTTAAATAAAAAAAACTATCGTTTCAATTTTTCAACTCTTTCTCCCCGGCTTATAATTGAAAAAAATCTCAATTCACATTTTTTTTATAATTAATTGTCCCCCAACAAAACAATTGCCTAGTCTTCAAACAATAACCTGAATGTGCCAAAACAAAATCCAGGTTTTTCACACGCACATTTCTTTGGCAACAGATAACTGCTATGCCTAAGAAACTCGCCACAGGCGTCAGAAAGATGGCCAGATTTTTTGAGACATTAAAAATAAGCTAGAGTGGGCTAATCGCCACGTTGCTTATCGTGCGTGACTCTTCAAAAGATAAAAATTCGGTCCGCAGTGCAGCAAAAATGTATTGTCAAATGACGTTAATTTTAAGTTAGTAATTTTCACCAGAAACCATTTTTACTTTTTACTCTCGATCCTTAGTGTTCCGGGTTTTTTTTAATTTAAAGTTTTAAGAGTTAAAAAAAAAGTAAACGTGACCTTGCTGTGATTCTTTAAGAAAGTGTTTTATGCGTTGTGGTACAGTTTTTTAAAATACTATTGTGGAACGCATGGATGTCGTAGCCCAGAACAGAAAGTTCTTTTCGTGCTTGGTTAATTTTAGTAAAGTAAAATAGTGAACTGGACTATCCTGCATTTCAAAATATATTTAGAAACGAAAGTTTTTAATTCTGTATTTTTTTTCTTCTTTTAATCACCGTAGTGCCTAGTGCACTACAGGATTACTGCACCCTCATGTCTATGGAGATGTGCGAGGGGAAGGGATGGGGAATGGCAGCTGGAATAGCCAGGCTGCAGGATCCACCCCTAAGCTGTGGACTCCCCAATGGAAGCTCAGGGGTGACGCCAGTACCCCGGGCTAACGAATAAACTAAAGCCTGCACCGGGAATCGAACCCGGGACCGTCGGCTTCGTAGGATGTTGCCATACCCACTGAGCCATCAGTATTAGGCCTACATTATTTAGTGTTCCATTCCATCTAAAACATGGCATTATTTGTTTCTCTTTACAGCTTTTGGATACTTGTAAAAACGTGATAAACGAATATTCCAATTCAACCTATCAATCTTGAATCTTAAAAAAAACACCACCATGGCTAACGTCAAGGCAGACTTGATGCACACAAATTCGGTGTTGCCTGGTAGCCCAATGAAGAACTCAATAATCAACCAAGGAAATCAAAATGAACTCAGTAAAGAGTAAGTAACTTATGTCTTCGTTAGTGTAACTGCACGATCATTTTTGTAACACTGAAATTTAACTACTAATTGTAGAAGTAGTCTTTATATTTTTCTGGTTCTCAATAAAATAAAATTAAAACTAGCGATGTGAAATTTTTTGTCTAAGCTTTTCGGAAAATAATGTATTACGAATCGTAAATTTAAGCGAAATTTGCAAATTGTGTATTAAACTTGTGGGCACAACTACACGTAACTCCCAAGAGGGAGCAGAAAATACGGTATACTAACCTAACCAACCATATTTTCCACGGTTAGGTTAGGTTAGGTAACATGGTTGGTTAGGTTAGGTAGGTAGGTATACCGTATTTTCTGCTCCCTCTTGGGAGTTACGTGTAGTTGTACCAACTTGTGTTACGTGCTCAATTATTTACGTATACTGGTGTAGCTTGGCGCTATTCAGAATTAATGTTTCAATACATTTTAATAATTTCTGATTTACTTGTTTCTGTTGCAGATCCATTGAGGAAATCGGGTGGAAATCAAAGTTAAACGTTCCCTCCAGGGATCGAAGGAAAAGGACATCAGTAAGTTTAGATTTTTTTGTTACTAATGAAGTTTCGTAAAAACATAAATGTTAGTGATAAATTGTTTTTAACTTTAAAGCTAGCAAAATTGAATATACAACGTCGATGACGCACAGGTTGTCTTAATATGTTTAAAGAGTTAAAAGGATTAAATTATTGTAATGTCCATTCATCGGAATGAGGCGCTAAATTGATGTAAAGTTCGGGATGCTCATTTTTTCATTTGCCTTTGTGTTGGGACTACCGGTAACTGCATTTCCGGTTGTATAATTTACTGATTTTGTAATTATGACTTCTGGAATATCACTGGTGCGGAAATGGCGAGAAAGTACATTTTTCTGCAAATGTGTCTTACTTTAAATATACTTTTTTGTGGTTGCAAATTTCACCAAGCAGATTTTCTGCCAGCTATATATATTTATTATATTTTTTTTTTTTTAATCACCGTAGCGCCTAAAGCACTACAGGATTACTGCACCCTCGTGTCTATGGAGATGTGCGAGGGGAAGGGAAGGGAAGAGGGATGCAGCTGGAATAGCCAGACTGCAGGATCCACCCCT
>JAUJYS010006405.1:0-10351 GCA_033995665.1 Melogona broelemanni | reverse complement strand
TTATGCTTTATGCTTGGAGCTTCGCCAGCTCAGTTCGTCGATTAAGTCCAGTCCTGTCCTGGATCTCTCATTATTTAAGGTTTCGAGAGTTACATCTAAGACGAACATTGGATTCCAGTAGCAGTCTAATCACCTAACTCATGCCTGCAATTTTCTGCACAAAAGCCAACCGTACACCCCCATCAAACACATTCATTAAGAAATGTCGTCTAAAAATGACATTTTCTTGACAAATTATTATATTTATTATTATTTTATTATAATTATTTTCGCTGAATCGCTGATTTTATTTACGTTCAATCAGTTTTTACCAATTATAATTACTTTGTATTTCACTTTAAGTAGGATTGCTACAACTGTAACTTTAGAGTATTGCTGCATTCGCCAGTTTTCAATATATCCCACTTGACATATTTTTCCGAGAAAATTAATTTACAACATGGCTTTATTGAGTCTGTTAAACACAAAATCCAAGCTATCGTGAGTGGGGGACGGAGGAGTAAAAGATTAGCTTGTTGAAGGGCCCAAGTATCCAAGTCCGATAAAGTCCTCTGAGAATTTTAAATTGTTGTTTGTTGCATTGAGAGTTTCATGTTGGAGGACGGTGGCATTGCTGTACAAGTGTTCCTACTCAAGAAACATAAAGTGACCTATAACACATGCATGTGACCATGCATTTTTGATATATGATAAAAGTACAAGAAATAACAAACGTATTTGACAAGCGCGAGTAAGTCATGGTGCTGGATATCAGAACTTTCCTTTAAATGGCTCGATCAGACGATCACTTTCTATGATAGATGTCGATCACTTGTCCTTATTCAAGGCCAGAACTTTATCTATCACCAATTCGTGA
Source organism: Melogona broelemanni (assembly GCA_033995665.1). Lineage (NCBI taxonomy): Eukaryota > Metazoa > Arthropoda > Diplopoda > Chordeumatida > Chordeumatidae > Melogona > Melogona broelemanni. Next base: position 9,495 of record JAUJYS010006405.1, on the reverse strand, counting down.
CTAGTAGCGTAGTGAAATACGTACAGGCTTAAGTCTATGCCATGCATTTGAATCAGCGTCACACGGTTACAGACAAAGGCAGTCCCCGATCCTGTTTTCAGACTACGACCAGCGTTAAACGAGGTGACTCGGCAAGCGGTGCAGAAAGAGTGTGTCGACAAGCGCTTGCCAGCTTCCAACTAGTCTTTTATTGTAACAAATGGCCCGTTCGCATTTTTAATCCCCCTCAGACTGGCTTCGGTGGCCGCTCGAGCCAAAAGGACACACGCGCCCGGTTCCGCTGCACGTGTCTACCACCGCACGTGACTGCCGCGTCACCAGTATTTATGCGCGGTGGAGCCCAGCGTGTCTAGCGGCAGCACTAATTCTGAATTAGCGGGAAACGAGAGAGTGGAGTGGCGAGAGTTCCATTCGGGGAGAGCCACTGGCTCCACGTGGAACCACAGAGACTCGGCCAACCCGGTCGGTAAGCGGGCCGCAATCCACCGGTCCCGTTATACTCCAAAAATGGCCTTATTTAAACTTAAGGAGCATTGAGATGGCAGGATAGGGATAGGGGATGTCAGTGAGAATAGTCCGACTATCTTCATACCTGAGCTAGCAGACAGTCAGTCCAGATATGGAGTTAGCCACCCCTTAGCCTCAGCCGAGACATCAGCTATGAGGTGTGACACCAGTACCTCAAAATCGAATTAACGAGAGTCTGCACCGGGGATCGAACCCGGGACAGCCCGCTCCGGAGCATATTGCTATACCCACAGAGTTAGACGGAACGTATAGAATGTTTCATCCTCGAGTTTATTTCAAAATACATCATGTCAAATTTTAGGAGGAATTTCCTTAAAATGGAAGTAAACAACTTGCCCAGTACCACGTCAAGCCCACGTTCAAGATCACTACCTAGATCAGATATAAGTTGGCTTCTGGGTTAGTTATATAGGAGAGTAATTACGGAGAGTTAGGAATATATTTCTGAAAACATTTATTCCCAGTCAATTTCAAACGACAATAATTTTGGGGTTGCCAACCCATTCGCAGGTTAAAGAACACAAAGAGTTTATAAAACAAGCATCATTGAAACATCCTAATTCTTCCGCATAAGCTATACTCTGTACATACACATCGCACATACAGTACAAGCTTACGATATTTGAAAACGTCATCAATAACTTATTTTCTTCAGTCGTGCTTAAGAAAGACAAACTCTGCACATTCTCTAATACAATTTTGCAATCAGTAGTTTAAAATGTGCAATTACGGCATTAACAATTCGAAATATTTTGCATTTTTAATTTTCTATTTCGTGAAGAAGAACTTTATAAAAAAATTTTAGCTGCCTCAACCTGCATAATAAAACAGAGTTGCCCCAATTTTGTGTGCCCAAATTCTTGAGCGCACAAAATCCTGAAGGCGCATCTGCAACGGCTCTCACGCAAAGGCCACGCTGTGACGTCGTCATGGTAGCAATATCCGAATGAAGCCTACGAAAGCCAGTAGTCGGACAGGCTTAGGAGCTAGTGTTTTAAATATGTCAAACGTCGCGCGAGTTCGTTACTTGAGGAGGAACAGTTTCGACACTGGTCCCACTTACTATGGACGAAGCGGGTGCCCAGCCCCTGCCCAGAATATGGCATACAAGGATTGGCCTAATTGGGCAAACCAACATAAATATTTCAATTTATTTCTGAAATTTATGGGTGTCTCGTGACTAGCCTCAGAATTTACAACAATGCTGATTGGGGAATAAAGAGAAAAGTTGTCTGTGTGATCCTTGCTAGATTGGGAAATGTTTCGTGAAATATCGATAGTGATAACACAGAGGTACACAAACTGTGCACAAATGGACACGTCGGAAATCACGTCAGTTTTCACGAGTCATAGGAAAAATGAAAAAATATCTGTAAAACTCTAGTTCAGAATGGAGGCAGAGTTGTTAGAACAAAGCGCAAGGCAGCGAAAATGGTAAATTTCATCTGCGAACACCACATAAATTGTCTGTCCCCAAGAAATTCGATACATACAAATAATTGCCAATAACTTGCAAAATGTCCGTCCACTTTGGCGTACATTTTTTAGCAACTGTACGTACCGATGGCTCAGTGGGTTTGGCAACATCCTACGGAGCGGACGACCCCGGATTTGATTTCCGGTGCAGGCTCGAGTTTATTCGACGAGCCTGGGCTACTGGTGTCACCCCTGAGATTCCATTAGGGAGTCCAGAGCTTAGGGGTGGATCATTCAGCCTGTCTATACCAGTTGCCCTTCCCTTCCCTGCCCCTCTCTATGTCGCCATTGCTACCCGAGGGGTAGGTAGTAATCATGTAGTGATTTGAAAAAAAAAACCTGCAGTTTTTGGAAAAAATTAAATTAATGTGACTAAATTAAATTATTTAAAAAAAAAAGGTGAACAAAAATGAAAAGATAAATTTTTCACCCAATTTCTATAAAATTATGTAGCCGCTCTTTAAAAAAATAATTTCAATACTTTTTGAACACCCATCGTATTTGGTAGTTTGATCGTAATTTGCTATACACAAAAACATCTCTTCTAACACAATTAGAAATACACGCGAGAAAAAAAAAAAATCTACGATACAAAAAAGATCTACAATAAGTCATGGGAGAAAAATTGCTTTCCCAATTTGGTTTCCAAATTACAACATGTGCTAATTTTACTAATAGCGTTGAATGCCCAGTGCAAAAAACCCAATGCCAACGCAAATGCCAAACGCAAGAGAGGTCCAACAACCGCATGGCTAAAGCTGACCTGCCTGCAGATGTGAGAGATAAGCATGCTGGTCATCATAATAAATGAAGAAGAAATAGGTAACGCCGAGCCGCTTAATCTCAGGTAGATCACCCTCCCATTTGCTAATTCCTCGTTAAGCACAAATATACACACACCAACTTAACAACCTGCCAAGTTCGTCTGCGCAACAACGGTCACGCAAAACCTCTATTCAGCGCCCATCGTCTATACAGGGTGCATGATTTATTAGGCGTATTGTTTGGTAGTCATCAACGCCATATTTACACACAGCGCAGTAGCAAAACTATTTGCTGAATGGAATAAAAATGATGAAAAGCTCGAACTTATTTTTAGGGTGCACCATGTTGACATGCGTAAGATAGATAGCATTGGGAGGGTCGAAGATAGAAGATTTTGTCGATCGTTCTTTAGCGACCTTTGTTGGCAAACTAGGATAATAGCCCCCCGTGCTACATCCAGGCATGTTCTTGCCATGCATCGTTTAATTGGGGGCCTTCAAGTTCACACGGCATGGACAATCAGTTGAAACTAAACAAGCAAAAATCTTATCGAACGCAGAATACCCAACAAGTTTTATTTTCAAAATCCGTAAATTGCGATCGTATCTTAAAAAGGTCACTTTCACATCGGTAGAAGATAGACGTTTGCTGTTTTTGGAAATAGGATCGGAACAATATTGTATTTGTTTTTTAATGGCTTAACCGGTCGGCAATGGATATTGTCCCCTGTAGTTTCCCCCACATAAATTGTTATCTTTAGATGTATTGTGGCGCTAAACGTCGACTAAAATGGTAATTACTGCGCAAAACTTGAAAAATGTGGGTGGCACGTTTCCATAACTAGACGATAAGGTCAATAAATACTTTACGAGTAAAATGCTCTACTCGAAACAGATATTGCCTAAAAAATAACCAACTTTAATTTTTTTAATTGCCGGTAGTGAGGCAATTATACTTATAGAAAAAAAGGATCCTTGACCAGGGATGGAGGTTAATAAATACGATTATATTTCCAGATTTTAGTTATTTGGAATAGCTGTAACTAAGTACTGTACTGCATGTACAATAAAAACTGATTAATAATTTTCTCTATATACAATATTTAAAAATCAATGACATTATTTATACAAATTACTAATCGGCGTGTTCTCGCATTTTAGTAATTAGGATAAATAATGTCTTTGATTTTTAAATATTCTATTTAGAGAGACAATTTTTAATCAGTTTTTATTATACATGCAGTACAGCTATTCCAAATAACTAAAATCTGGAAATATAATCGCCTCACTACCGGTAATTGAAAAAATTAAAGTTGGTCATTTTTTAGGCAATATCTGTTTCGAGTAGAGCATTTTACTCGTAAATTATTTATTGACCTTATCGTCTAGTTATGGAAATGTGCCACCCACATTTTTCAAGTTTTGCACAGTAATTACCGTATTTGTCGACGTTTAGCGCCACAGTACATCTAAAGATAGCAATTTATGTGTGGGGGGAAACTACAGGGAACAATATCCATTGACGACCGGTTAAGCCATTAAAAAACAATACAATATTGTTCCGAGCCTATTTCCAAAAACAGCAAACGTCTATCTTCTACCGATGTGAAAGTGACCTTTTTAAGATGCGATCGTAATTTACGGATTTTGAAAATAAAACTTGTTGGGTATTTTGCGTTTGATAAGATTTTTGCTTGTTTAGTTTCAACTGATTGTCCATTGAGCAAATAGTTTTGCTACTACGAACAAAGTTGATAGGTGTATGTATATCTGACCATTTGGGATGTTTTTACGGCAACAATTCGCGGTACTAAAATCCTTGATACTTATTGTATCGAAAACATCGAAATAAAGTACTATGCAATGCAAGTATTAAAGTAAATTAAAAATTTTGAAAGAAGAAAATAAAATTTTGAAACTAATAAATTTCGTACAATACTATTAAATTGATTAAAGAAGATTTTATTTACATTTGCATCGAATCTTACTTTTTACTAAAATGGTAATTTTTTAGAACAGCTCTGGGCCTTGCGAATGCCATTGACAATTTGCAATTTCCCCCAGTACCCCGGAATGACCTTCAGGAACCCTATTACGTCTAGTTCAGTCGGTAATACTTCCGACTGCGGTGCGGACGGTCCCGGGCTCGATTCCGGTCAGAGGTTCTCGTTTATTCGAAGAGCCGCGGTACTGATCACTACTGGTGTCACCCCCTGAGCTTCCAATTACAATTTGTACCCGCGAGCAGCCCCGGGTGGGGGGCCTATGGCGGGGGTCAAGTGACCAATGAGGACTTCCATTAGGGAGTCCAGAACTTAGGGGTGGATCCCCGGCAGTCTGGCAATACCAGCTGCCATTTCCCTTCCTGTAGTGATATATGCTAACCTTTCACCTATTTTGAGCAGTATTTTCGCACCATAACGCATCTTCTGTTGGGAGACAGAAGAGGTGCGATAAAAATAATGGGAGGGGCTGGCCTACCTTTCCGACGCCGATTTCTCCTCATCCGTTGACGGGTCCCAGCTGACTTGCTGGACGGTGTCTCCGGTGGCAATCCGGCACTGCCGGGGGTCCCATCGATGCAGGAAGTGCTCGCCGTCACTGGACAGGTCGTGACCCACGATCGATGCCAGAGACGGTGTCAGAATCTGCGAACAATTTTCACGAAAACGACTTACAAATTTTTCTACGACGCACACATGTGACACAACAAAAATATGGACTTTGACCCATCATATGCTATTTAAAATTAGGGATGGGCGATACTGTCGATATATAGCATATCGATATAGATTTGGTTATCGATGTGGGCTACCCGATATTTTGGTATCGCGATGTTTGAGTTGCGGTTGTTTAAATTGGAGGTCATGCTGAAAGTCATGATAACCAAGGTTCGTATACTTTGGCATTCTACCAACAATTGTGTGAATTGTCGAAAATTGCCAAAATTGTAAGGAAATAAACAACAATATCAAAATATATTTAAGGGGCCCGCTTGTGATGTGTTTCATATAATTTGATTGTAGTGGACATGCCCGTGGTCAATTACATTTAGTATTTATGGCATTTTTTGACATAGTTATGGTCATATATAGAATAACCAAATTATTTTGCGCTTGTACTGATTACGCAGTTCGGAATTAATTATACGAAATTAACTATTTTAAAACGTAGAAAGTTTAAAGACAATAACGACACATGTTTTTTATGTATTTCCTATTTTTTTAACCATTTTAATCATGTGCGCTATCTTTGTTTTTACTATTGTAAACTTTTCCGTAAGATGTGCTGAACTCACCCGTTTCCCAGTTTGATATTTGCAGATGAAAGAATTGAGCATTCACGCGAAAATACTCCTACGCCAAAACAACATAACCTTCAACATAAATCATTGCAGGTCATGTAAAATCGTGGCACCTGCCGAATCGGTAATTTTGATCGATGAACGAAGGAAACACTCCCTTATATATTGTCAATACAACAAACATTGTGACATTGTGATAAAATAAACGGTTAAAAACAACTCGTGCAAACCTCTAAAATTAAATAGCTGCCATCATTCATAAACCAAAAAGTGCGCGTGGCCAAACCAACTTGAACAAATAGGGATCGACAATATTTTTGTTTCCCAGCTAGGGTGTACATTCTGGACGATTTCGACTTGTAACTCAAAATCACTTGATCACTTGAATGAATGTACCGGTATAAAACTTCAACATTAATGAACAAAGTATAGGTATATTGGTATACTTGTAGGTATACCCTGACCATTTGGGATGTTTTTACGGCAACAATTCGCGATAATAAAATCCTTGAAACTTCATGTAACAGGTGACACACGAAGCAGGAGACAAAATCGGGCGAATTCTGATGATACACTTAATTCGAAGATGGAAAAATGCACATTAATTGTCGACAATTACAAAACATTCGAGAATATGGTATAACTGAGACAGTGAGGCGATGCTGTGTGTACGCTTCTGCATTTACATTATTTTACAATAGTTTAGCGTCGTTATCGCATTTGTCAAATCGAAATCGAGCTTGAAAACTACACCCTGATTTTTCAATGGAATTTTCAAGTTCATTCCAAGTTTGTATCTAGTATTTCAAGCTCGACAGCCAAGCAAATTTCACATATTATATTTGTGAAAATTGTTATAATTACGAGTATGAGATGATTACATTCAACGACGACATGTATAATATTTATTTTGACATACCATTATTTTGTTTTTTTCTTAACGTCATGCAATTTCAACGATAACGTTATGCAGGTAAAGAAAAAATTGGATTTGTTTTCCGGCACAGGTTTCTTTGTGACGTCATTTCGTGTTTCGTCATCAGGAATGAACACCCAGCACCCTTCATAGAAGGGCCACGTTCTAGCCAATTTACGTGCATGACTTGAACGCTTGCACGCGTGCCCAAAAAATGATTTGCAAATTGGCTGATTTAGCCCTCGCAAACGCGTCTATTCATTGGCAGAAAATTACAGCCATTTTACTAACGCTCCAACCTCACCAGATCCATCAAATATGCAGTGTTTGGCGCGCGCCTCATGTCGAATGGAGGAACCAAAGTGTTGCTGCCAGTCACGTTTCTGTTCAAGTCTGCCTCATGTGTCGCTTTCAACCAACTCGAGTTCAGTCTACGAGGCATTTTTACTCGCAATTGCCACTCTACTGTTACACTTGAAGGTCGCATATGTGGATTTATGACGATAGATTTCTGCAAAATATTTGTGGATTTTGGATGATTGATTTCTCAAAAGTTCGCAACTAAACGAGATACGACACCAGAAAATGTGGCTTATTTCATGGTGTGGTTGAAGCTTGAGTCCATTCCATTCCATTCCAATAAAGAGTACGTACCGATGGCTCAGTGGGTATGGCAACATCCTACGAAGCCGACGGTCCCGGGTTCCATTCCCCTACCAGGCTTTCGTTTGTTCGTTAGCCTAGTCGATAAATAAATACATTATTTATCTACAGTTATGTTATGGTAATTTTTACTGAATTTGGCTCCAATCTATACTCGAATATCGTCGTAAGATAGATAACAATTACAGGTAGTTCCACGTGTTGCCGAAAGAAGGTGCTGGCGTCGTATAGTTCCCGGTTGACCGTGTACCGCGTCAGGCATGACGTCAGCAGCGTCATCAGCAGAGAACAGTTTTATGAATTGGTGGTGGTGATATGGTTGGAGTGGCATTTAATGTTTTCGCCGTCACCCACGATAAGTCCGGACACCAATTTCAACACTCTACTCACACCGCCTTTCTCCATTGTACTATTTGAGAAAAAGGCAGCAACCAAACAAAAAAAAATGAAAAAAGAAAATTGGCGAATGTTGACTTTGTAATTTCGGTTGTTGTCTACACACTTGTACGATGATGTGTGCCTGCATTTTTACGGCTTACCAGACGCCAAAAAGCATCTGCTCTTTTCGGTTCTCGACATGTATGCACCAAAGCATGTCGACAAGAACGTCGCAGACCATGAAAGACATATTGGTGGCTTCGACAAACCGAAAAATCACGCAGCATGGCAACCGAGCATTGTTTATTGACTCACAACGACACAAGAATGGACCCAGTCGAGCGTCACCCAAGAAAAAATGAGATTTTTCTACCGAAGATGAATGTTTGGTTGAGAGAAGGGGGAAGGTGGGGGGGGGGTAGCAACACGGCGTTCGCGAGCGCGTTAATTACCTGGACACAGGTATTCGGCAACCTAAAAGTTCTAGCCAAATGCATTAAAGTTTCCATACATTATTTTTTTCTCGGGGGAAATTCCCCCCACTGTAGTGAATATCAGTAAAAAAAAATTATGTACCCATCGTGTTGCTGTGACAGTATGTGAAAAATACCGGGCGTCAGCATTTTTTGTACGATGTCAGGAACACGTTTAAGATCTCTACCTAGGTATAAACCCTATCCAGTGTTACCAGATCGCCCTCTGAGCTTTGAAATGAATACATACAAGCCCACTTATCATCAATTATTAAAACGATACAAAACTATATCATTTTAATAACAGTCAATTTTAGATCAGCAAAGGTAAAATTCTACTATAAAACAGGATTCGGCTTTATCGATTAACATAACATCTAATGAAAATATTTACATTCTCCCACATGTACTTCCGGTTTCGACCTAGCTCCCTTGATTCCCTTCGTAAAAAAGAAGACAGTTTCGAAGACACGATTAGGCCGATGCATCTTTTGTACGAGAGTGGAAACCCAGACTGCCATAAGTTTGCCACTGTAGTAGCAACAAAAGCAGGCATCGATAAACTAGCCCACGGTGAGCGTTGTTACACAAGTACTACATAGACAGAGACGGGGGCGGTAGGACCCGAACGAGACTTTGCATACACGCGCAGTCATTAAATTAAATACATAGGCCTTTATTGTTCCCTGGGCACTCATTGGCTACGAGACACACACACACACATGTACATCGTTTCGCACACGAAAACCTTCCTCCACCCCCCCCCCCCTCCACCAACTCTGCCGCCTTGTGTCTATAGGCCTACGCACACGTGTTCTGGCTGCTGGTCTCGTTATAGAAAGTGTAATTGGCTCACCCCCGCGTACAAACAGACGTCATCCTCCTCAGACCCAATCCCCCAACTCGTGTCCACGTGTATTCAGGAAATTCCACTAGAGGAAATGTATTTATAGATTTTTTAATGAACCTTTCCCTTGACCAACTTGTCAAAAA